>DWAJ01000052.1:0-57922 GCA_018238005.1 Eurema mandarina | reverse complement strand
GGAATGATATCGGATAGACCTAGTTTTGTCCAACAGGCAATGGCTGGACCTAGTTGTAGCCGGCAAGATGAAGGATAGACCTAGTTTTATCCGAAAACAATCGGCTCCTACTAGGTTTAACCAAGAGTAAGTTGCTACACCTAGTTCTAACCGGCTAAAACTAAGTGTAGCCGCACTTCGGGTTTTAGCCGTAACAGATATAAATCTAAGACAGTTGCTATGTAGAAATACGAAATGATGATCTATCATACTATAAATAATTGTAAGAAGACACCAAGGTGATGAGTCGTAACCTTAACATCTCCCAAGTGAATAATACATTATATTGATCAATGATCACTCCTTATTATACGTATTTCAAGCGAGGGACTGTCAATTTGAATCCCGGATAATACGAGAGACGAGATAAATACATTTCTAGGTCAGAGAGAATAAGGCCAACAGCATTATTTTCATAGTAAAATAATTATATAATACGAAACTTCGTTTGTAGATAAAACAATACAGATCCTAAATAAAAGCCTACGAAATTTAATTATGCCTTTTTCAGTTTACAATATAGTTAAGGAAACATTTAAAATAACGCAGATTGAAGCATTTAATGCAACAGAGATATTTAATCGTATCTATACAAAAGTATAGCTATCTAACCTATAGTTTCAAAGTTGAGCGCGTCTAAACCAACAAAAAGTCTTCAGCCTTATATATTATGAAAAAATTTATAAGTGTCAGTTATAAATGGCTAATAACTAACAATATCGCCACTTTCAGTTAATTAAAAAACAAACATTTAAAAAGTTAAGTAGCTACTCGTAAATCGTCAGCAGATTATAACTTCCGTTTCCCATAAACAATGTTATGGTAATTCGCGAGCTAAGTTGTATAATGTGTAGTCTGTAGAGTGTAGACTGTGGCCTGTAGGCAATGTTGAATATGAATTACGGAGTGGAAGCCCGACGTCCGGTGTCGCGATCGCGAGCCGGAAACGAACGTGTTTCCTCCCGATACTTTCCTGTTACATTATACCTACTCCGAGCAGAAAGATATCGTTTTACAGCGCGTTTAATCTCTTAAGATTAGCTGTTAGCTGATAATGAGTTTTCTCGGCATTCATTAAAGTTAGTTAATTAGTTTGACTTGAGATAAATAATGCTACATGCCAGAAATCGTAAAAGTACCTAAAGTCTAAACGATGCTTCGCGTCTGTAAATTTCTCAGATATAATTAACAAGATTAGTGTTTTGCAAAAACATGGTTTCAGCGTATTTTATTTCTTATAAAAATATTAAATTTAAATAGTTACTGTTATAATTAATTGAAACGCGTGTTACTAACTTACTTCAAAACAACTGAAATAATATTATATAATAATAATAATAATAATTCAATAAACTATAAAAAATATACAAAGCATATAATTCTCTATAGAACGAACGTAAAATTACCGCCTTTTATTCAGAAACAAAAAGCTTTGTTAGTGGCAAAAAGTTATCCATTGACAATTTATTCGTCCCATATCATATAAAATACAAACCTTATTGTTAAATGAAGTGAGTATTCACACATATATTTATTCCATTAGTTGCATGTCGGAGTGGAAATATGATTTATCGACTACAAATTAGTTATATCAAAGTAACTCTACCATTACCAGTAACTAATCATTTTGTGGGTTAATTGAATAATCACGGACATTTTTAATTATTTCGTGCTTTTATTTTAAAAAATAGATTGTTAAAATATTTATTCATTTATTTATTTCGCTTTATTAAGTGGTAGTGTACTTTCCTGTATATATATTTCCACTTAATTGGCTGAATAAGGCTTTAAAAGGCAACTGATGAACAGACACATAGACAGGTGTAATTAACGTAATGGATTTTAATGGATGTCGCGTTAATATTTAAATACACATTTTCTACAGACAGAAATAGGCGAAACACAAAAGACCGTAAATACAAAGACACAAAGGGGTATTTATAGGACGACTTTAATATTTAATTTTATACAGCACTTAATAAAGTAGCCTTATATTAAAGAACAAGGAAAAGGAGTGACGGTAAGTAGATTCGACCCAAAGTAAGCGAAGCATTTGAAATTCTTCTGCCTGGGGCTGTTACAATCGGAAGCATAATATTTTTTAGATTTAAGTCACAATGAGAAATAACCGAAGCGTTAAACAAGAAACAATGTGAAATGAAAACCGAAAAATGAAAGTAATTACACATACCTAATATATAGTAGACATATTGTTCCTGCTCGCATGCTTATGACTAGATACTAGCACATAAAAATAATCTTAATTTCAAAATGTTTCTTTTTCAAGATAATTATTTTTATTGTGTAGAACGAATCACTACACTACAATTTCTTAAAAGTTGATATGTACGAATTTTATTTACAATGCCAAAAAGAAACATACCGAACTGTGTGGATTGCGTGATTGCTAAGGAACGTCGATCGAAAGTTTGTAAATACGAACATATAATAATTCTGATGATGCTATACGGATATTATTTACAAAATAAAGGCAATTCTATCGGCATTGGCACATGTGCTAACGATCGGAATCCGCTGCACGCTACACCTACGAGAATTGACTCATCTGTTTTCTCCACAAACTCAGCTGACAAACTACGTAATTTACAAATGTTGGAAAATACTTTTGTGTTTCTGGGAAAAGCTGTAAATATATAAGTCGAGCTGTACACAGCTAGAACAAATCGGCAACATTTCTGCGTTAGAGCAGCATTTTAACTATAACTTGAAATGTTGAAATTCTTTGACATTGACAAAGAATCCTATTTTACCAAAATGTAGAACATCTGCAGGATTTCCTTACTTAAACCAAAGTCTAAAAGATGAATAGCGTTGGCTCGTACGTTTTCTATTCAAAAACGAAGCACCTTCTTGATCTCTATTAAATAACAAGTAATATATAACCAATTGTACTAGACTGGATATGTAAAACTAGTATGTGAATTTTCAAGTAAACGCAAACTTTAAAGGGTATATAAATGTCGTTCTGGCAGTTTCTGAAAACGATTAATGTTCTGTTTCCTGGAGCGTAATACGAGCGAATGCCTTCGCAACTTTCCTGCTGAGCTCCCAAGTCACGGGCCACGCATCGTTGCGCCTTGGGCTACGAGTATTGGACTAGAAACTAACTGATTTCAAACTCTATCTTACTTCACAAGGTTAGGCTTAACTTGTTTAATTATACCAGCTTTTACTAAGAAGGCGAGAGTGATATCTATCTTCCGATATCATTTTTCTTTTAAAATTTATATAGTCTAAATACGTATTACAAAGGTACTAAGGTAGAAAATAAATATTTTGACTGCATGATCCACAAAATCGATCGTTTTTACAAAATTTACCATTTAATTCCATATAATAATCCTCAATTAAGTTATAAGCTCGACCCGAATACGAAATGAATACATTAAATACAGTAATTTTATTTTTGTTTATGCATATTTGATGAAAACAAGTATGATCATCGATATTGTTTTAAATATTACGCAGATATAATTATCGCTTTTATCCGGCTCTCTAAGCTTAACGCGATAAAATAAGCATATTATGTATATCGTAAATGAATATGCAAATCTTTTTGAGCACTTTAAGTTTTTGACGTGATATTTTGCTTATAAAAAATTTATTTAATTAAGTATTCAATTCTTAAATATGATTTTAATAAAAACGATCTGAAAAATTCACATAAAATTAATCCAAATAATAAATAAATGTACGTTATTTTTATTTGATTAATATAATTGGGTGTATTACGACATGACCATTGAAGCTTAGCTAACCAAAATTGGATCGGCACCGGCTCTCTATTGGATTCAAGCACCCTTCTGGATTGACCATTCGTATGTATCAAAACATGTACATATCTATTACTACTTTATTCATCGTCAACAAATTAAATAAATGTCTGAGTTAAAGGTATTAATTATCCTTATCTTTAACAATACTTAATTAACGATTTCCTTCTCACTGAAGAAGCAATGGACTATTATACCTACTAATTTAAAACTTCATATTTACGGCATATTAAAATGTTTTTAAAACTTGTAAAATATACAGTAATTGAATTAATATGTCAGAAAATATATATATAATAACAGCGTCAAATTACAAAAAAATCTATGCATATTGTTGTACGAGTATATAACACATATTGATGACGTTTCATCATACAAAACGTAACTATTCCTACTAAAGGCTTTCGATTTAGTACACAAACTTTTATTAGTGGAGTAATAACATTCCCTATAAGTAAACTCAGCTAAGTTTAGATTAGTTTTATTGTAAACATAATGTTGTATGGAAAAATATGAACTGATTTTTCTGAACACTCGCATTAGTCAGAAAAGACAATAGCTTAGCGATTCTGTTTTCTTTTAATAGAGCCGTTAACAACCTTGTACATTTTCTTTCAAAGAGAAAATTATTGCTGTTCTAGTTGTCGTTATATCTGAAGAAGATCGTTTCTTTCTTTTGCTATAATATACATGTAATGTAACAATGTATGGATCTTATTGTCAAGAGACACCGTTTTCCTGTTACACTACGGGCTTTGAACAAACGTTTGGTGTTCATTTTCTTATTGGACCGTTCATTCGATACCAGGTGCTGGAGAACTTTAAATAAACCCCTTTCGTATTCAAATGTCCATTGTCTCTAAGACACTGCTCAATAGGAGCAAAATTTATCATTGCGAAATGTTCTATTATAACTAATTATATTTAGCTATTCTTATAATCGACTCATCGTAAACACAGGAATATAATTTCCGTAATATGAGAATGTATGAGTGTATGGATTGTGACGCAAAATCTACTCAGTAGATTTGGCTATAGTTAGATTAGTATCTGGATAAAAATCTTTGTTCCGGTATTGCTACGAGAATCTAGGCGTGTAGAACTGTGGAGTGCAGTTAATATATTTCTATATTATACTTAATAGTCGATATTATTAAGTATAATACTGAAATATATACTCACAGAAATATAACTCGTACATTTAAGTCACGTAAAATAAAAATTTTATCGTTTATTAAGAATAAATTCTTCTTAGTTTTAATAAACTTAAACAAATGTTTAAGATGCCTACTCAGTAAAAATGATAACTTGAAAAATGTAGTATCTACTATCTATTGATATTTTAAGCGACTTAATACCTGATAACTAACAACTAGTATTCAGCTAATATACTATATTCTAATAACTGTAGAATAAAAGTTTGTTATGCATACCTAATACATGTATTAGATAATAAACAGTTTATATTGAGATCTATTTCTAAATATTTCTATGCATTGATAAGTATCTTTTGTCTTTAAAGTTCTAGTTCTAGTTACATTTATTGCGAATAACTAAAAATTTATCGCGACATTGTTTAAAAAAATAAACTTATACATTTCTAACGTAAATCTCAAATCTCAACAAACCATATAATCCAAACAGGAAAATTCTATTTCTACTCGTGTGTTCCAGAATGTTACGAGCAGAAGGTAATCGGCCATGATCTCCGGTTGACAGTAAAACAACCCTCCGACTCCGTATAAACTATTATCTATTAATGTTCGATTGACGGCCTCGGATACCCACCCATTGTACATTCATACACATATACACTATTTCATTTAAGTGTTATGAAAGATCAAAATAGTCTTACCGGTGTGTTTGTACGTACTTAAATTAGTTTTATGAGAATCAATCAGCTATTTAATTCTTTAATTAAAGTTAAATTGAGTAGTGCTTACTACAATTATTTTAAAAATTAATTATCTAAACAGTTCGGTCTTCGATCTGTCTGTAGATTTATTTATTGCACTTCGTTGAAACAATAGGTACAGATATTCTTATATAATAGAAAAATGTTAATGTGGTTAGCATTAACATTTATCCCGCGGCCTTATCACTGCGCACTGATCTCTTCAAGGCAACCATAGAAGAAAAAAGAAAGAAAAAGAGATAACAATACTTATTTTCCGGCGAAATGCAACAATGTTATAGCATAATATAATACGTATACACGTACATAAATATCTAAAAACGAATGTCTGGAGGCATAATAATAGACCAGTATTGACCAGTCAATCGAAACCAAAATTCTTTAGTCCATGTGAATGTCACGAATCCGAATTATATTGAACCGACGTAAAAACAAATCTCATGTTTCACAGCGGCTTTTGCGGTTATATGTACGTATGTACATTCGAACGTAATAGATTTCCGATATTGGAAGCTAGCAACTTGAGATTGCGGTTTTAACACCGCTTTGCCAATCATGTCATGGTCTAAACGCTACCTATTTTATTTATTCAATTAATCTTTTATTAATAAACTAGCCAGGCCAATGCGACTTCGTTCACGTTGTACTTATCCTACCCGGTAGCCGAAACCTGATTCAGTACGCCTAAGATTTTTTTTTGCTTAAAGCCCCCGTACATCCAGGATTATTTTGAAAAAGAATTATGTAAATCGGTTCAGTTGTTATCGAGTTATGCGCTTACCCATGTAACATTTTGCGATTCATTTTTATTATAGATGGAAGATATTGGTCTTTTTTTAGTTTACAAATATGTGATTTACTGTGTGACCTAAATAGTATTTGGACAACTCTATATACACAATTGTAATTTCTGTTCTCGTAACATTGTTTTAACACGAAAATAATATGTAGTAGAATTTTCGAGCGAGGATACGATGTCATAAAATCCTCGCGAGCTTGAAACAACAAACAAGTGAGACGATAAATCATGCTCGCCTTCGCAGACGACGTTATTAGAATTGGTTCTTAGATTAATTATCATTGTTATGAGAATAAGTAACACTTAAGCATTTAGTAGGCTTTTCTTTTACTGTTATAAATAATAAATTAGCAGGGAGTTAAAATAACCGGGAAAAAAAATTAAAGCACGACTGCCGAATTACCCTAATGTGTTAGCAACCATCATCTACACTAAAGGGCTGAAACGTCATCACATTATACATTTGGCGACAGATGGTGAAGAATAAGCTTATAGTTCAGAGACTGATTGCAGATATGCACATAAAAAATGTAAATAAAAATAATATCAACTAACGATACCTCCAAAGTTCAACATATCATGTATATGTGCCCAAGAAAATTCACACTAAGGTGACTGTTTTTATTTTATTGCGTTTTCCCACAATCTTAGCGAAAATGGGAACCCCTAACGCTTTCTAAGAAATTCCATGTCATAAGAAAAACCCGATAACACTTGCGCGACCTTAGGGTGGAACTCAAGTCCCCTAATTATGCAGACGCATTCCGTATGCTCCCTGTGGCGCAATAAGTCAGTCCTTTTACATGCTTTTATATTTTTTAACAACAGGGAAAAAGTTTTAAAAAAGATCATAATCTCAAGTAACAACAGTATGCCCAGACATGTTTATTTGTCATGTTAAGACATTATACAGGTAGCTATTTTTAGATGCTTTTAATTATGAAAAATTTATAGGTATGATGTCAATTGTTTTAAAGAATCAAAGGCGGGGTAAAGAAGTAAGAATGTAACGGTTGTATGCGTAGGCGTTTTGAAATAAAAAATACATTGTCTTGTACTTTGTAAAATTATAAAGATATTGAAATCACAAGACGTGATATATATCATTGTTTTTATTTTGTTTTTGGATATGTTTTCCTCTTATTTGATAGCACTAGATAAACCTCTCCTTAAGAAATTTCTGTGCTGCGTATTAGGTATTGCTAGAAGTAATCTTATTCATCATATCATAGGGGTAGTGACTGTATTATAAATAGGTATGCTATTTGCATAATTTAAATAATACAACAAATGAAGAATTAACTTCAAACGAAGTCCATCTTTCGTAACCAATTCAAAAATAATGGCATACCCTCGTAACGACTAGGTTCAAGCGGACAAAGCCATCATCAGTAATCTCTTCGTAGATACTTGGAGCCTTGTAAGTCGACTTTGATTACGGGCTTCAATCCAAATAACCTTTAAATTAAGGCCGAGTTCAAATCAAGTATATTGAATATGCAGATGTATAGACAACAGGCGTATTAATTAGTATGCGTACATATCATTTTGAAAGGGGTTAAGAATATTCTTAATGGCGTTTATAACTATCTTTTGATAGTTCTACGCCAATTCAAAATTTATCACCGTTATAGAAGGCACAGGTGGTCGCAAAAATAGACCTATGTTTAAAGATGTAAAACAAATGTTTATTATTTACTTAAAAAAAAATTAGAAATAAATAATTTATGAAGAAAATTTATATATTTAAATACCTATGCTACTTATAAATAGAAAATTAAATTTCGATTTATTCCTAATATTCTAAAATTTATTAAATAGAATTGTTATTTGTATTTTGTGGTTTTCCCGCGCATGTACCTACAGACTTTCCTCTCTCATTAGGAAATAATAATGAACAGGGTAACAATTTAATATTAACACTGAAAGCTACGCTGCAATGCGCTACAATACGTTGGCTGCAATACCGTGTCACATATTAAATATCAGTGATAAATCTTAGTTACATTTACGGACTGACCTTGTTATTATACACCTCATAAAAATATATCTATTACAAAGTTTAGCTACTGAATTAATGGCAAATAAAATATTATTTGTAATCTACCCCTTAGTGTTAAAATTGTGGTGGTATAATTTAATATTGTTATAAATTTTTATAAAAATGGAAGTTACTTTACCATAAAACAAATTCATGACCAAATAAATACTTATAAGAAGTACCAATACGTTTTCTCGTTCACGTTTTCTAATTTTTGTTGTGATCGTTTTATATATGTATATTATATATTGTTTAGTATATTTTAAATGTTATGAACGAATTCCTGTCTTCTCGTAATTCGCGGTTCTTGCTTTAAATAATTTATGTTTTAATCAAAATGGTGTTAGATTGCTATTGTTAATTAACCCTACTATGTGTGCGACAATTACATACCCAATTACTGTACATTTACAATGCATCCCCTGATAGTAGTCTGGCGGCGGAGTTACGACACTATTTACTACTGTCCGTGGGCGACCGTCGGGCCATTTACCCCTGGGACGTTTTCATCAAAACATAGTATAAAATCACAAAGAACGTTATAAGAGAGTAGGAGTAGTGAGCGTGCACGAGGCTCGTGGTCGCGTCGTGTTTTGTTTACGCACTGTTGGGCGGGCGGTCGTGGCCGATCGTGGCGCGACCTCCGCGCTCGACGCGCAACAGATCAACAGACACGGGGTACAGAGGCACAGCCAGCGGCCGGGCGGCGGGCGACGTCGCCGGCGCGCGCCACTCGCCTCCCGGCCCCCGCCGCCCGCCGCCGCCCCACCGGCCCCAACGCCACACCCCCCCTCTCCCCACTGACGTCACCACGAAACCTCCGAATTCTCATGAGCGATTATTGTTTCCTTACACCTAGACTAATCTATAACTTACCTACAGTTGCTTCTATATTCATAAACATATATAGCTACAACAAAACATTTTGTATATTACAGTAAACTAACCATAATTATTATTAAATATATAAATAACTTTATCCCTCTATATGGTTTATTTTTTTACAATCATTATATGCAAAGTTGACAAGTGTGTAGTGTCATTTCCTAAGGTATGGATACATGTGTTTAAAATGAAACTTGTTGTAGTTGTTCGTGTCGGGAACTAACTGCGGGCAATAAACCGCCATTGTCAGACATTTAATCCACTGAAGTGCCCAAAGTCACTGTTCAAAGATGTATCCTGTCCTTTTTCGTTGTTGTCAAAATATTACTTCCGATAAATTGAAGATTGGAAAATCAAATGCTTTATGGTAACAAATGCTGGTTTAATAAATATATCTCGTGCTAGGAATGCTGGGTCGTACACAATTTAATTTCAGATTGACAATGACCGTTCTAAAACTAAATATCCCTCTACTTAAATTAATCATGTTAATGTGAACTTGTATGCGATAATAATATTACACCTTGTTATTAATAAATGCCGGTATAAGCATAAACAAATCACTTCATATTGATACATTGATAGATTGGGTTATCGTGTAGAAGAAAACTCGATTTTTATAACAAAAAATACGTTTGCGACAACTTGTTTTAAAACTAGTAACTTATTTAAGCTTAAAAAAACTTATTTAAACACTTTGTTAAAGAACAATTGAAATAAAATAGCTAAATAGCGACCATCATTTTTTTCTTCTTTAATTAAATAGTTGTAATAAAATTTTGGATACGTTTTGGTGTTGGGTTGGGTCATGTTTTTCTTTATACGTATGTCAATATTAACTTAAATCTCGATTCTATTATAGCTAATACATCGTCTATGCAGAAATACAGCTAAGACTTAAGAGCTACGGCACTGAAGCATTAGTCTACGTAAGAATGTTCCAACCATACCTCTTGTTAAATATTTGTTCAACGCTAGGTGTACCTCGCAAAGTAATAACTGGGAACTTTAAGTGCCTAAAGTTCCGTCTTCGTTAATTTCTTAGTAATGGATTTAAATTAATTTGCAAGTTTATAATGCAAGGTGTAAGTCCACATACAATTTGATATATTAAAGTAATATATGATCTTGATTTATTTCTCGATTTCGTTATTTATTACCATGTGCATTCACAAACGATTGGTAAAGTAATGTAGGTAATCGGTAGTATCGATATTGGACATTGAAAATTTGTTTTTTTACTCATAGCAACGAGACTCGTGACCTTTAGTATTTAAGGATGGGTTCCGAGAGTGATGTCTCTTGGGACAACGGTTTCGTTCGCAACTTCGAAATTCGGATAGAGCCGAGTTTTTATTTCCAAAGATACATTACTGCATGTGCTATGTATAAAATAGTTTTATTATATTTAAAAGATAAATAAAGTTTTTGTCTACGCTGTTTTGCAACGAAAACTATTAACGAACTAAAGCTACGATAGTACTATTAACCTATTTTTGATAATGAATTTATTTTTCAAGAAACAAAAATCATTTGTGAAGTTATATGTATGGATTATACTTTAAATATTTCATAACTAGTATTTTGCATTATATGTGGGTTTGTGGGCTGCGGTTCCTCTCATATAAGCCTCGATCTAGAATTTCTATTTTACGTAATCGTTTACAACTAGATAACTAATAAGAATTTAAATTAAGAAATATTATTTTTAATCCTGATTTTAAATTACAAAGAAAAGCTCTTTGTGCAGCGTGACTTTGATAACACTCATTTATTGTTTCGAATCTCAAGTAAAATGCAAGTAGGAAAAATTTCCACTTTAAGTATCGTCCGTAACAGAAATTTTTTTAATTCTGATCATTCTTTACTTAGTTTCGAGGCGCTATTTTATTTGAGTTGCAGTCTATAAGTCATAATCTATGTGTGGTTAAATTATTATTGGATAAATATTAAATTAGTCAGTAAATCTTTTATTTGTTTATTTGGTTGAGAATTTCTTGTCTCTAGTTTTCCATCCTTGAATTTCTTGTCTCCGTTTTCCAGTAATAGTTTCAACTTTGCCACAGAGGCATTCCAGAAAAATTTTGTATACAAAATAGTTATTTGCTAACGCTACAGAGGAAAAAATATACAAAGGTTTTAAAAGAAAAGGGCAAATCCGAATAAAACAATACGTCAAAACAGAATCCTCACCACGCTGGCTTACCTCGTTCTTGACATTTTTCATAAAAAATCCATTGTTTATATCACAATATTTGCGTATCAAGGCATTGTTGCTTTTCTATTATTTAGGATAGTAGTACTACGCACATTATTCTTTTACCTAAAGTAAATTATCATAATACTGCTATCGTAGACAATTATCACAATTCACAAATCACAAGTTCCAGTCAAGTAGCAACATTAATCTTAAAGTCTGTATTCGATCTTCAGCTAGCTGCTACAATATAGTTTTCAAGTTACTGAATGTTCGTGTCGGGAAGTTTTAAAACGACTTCGAAGGTCAAGAAGCACTTTTCTGAGAACAACACTCATTTGTTTCAAGTGTAAATCTTTGGAATAAAACGTTATTTTCTCGGAGTTTCCCGGGCAACCGTTCGTGTTTACATACTACATATGTTTGTAGTGTTTATTTACTTTTCTTATCCGGCTTTCACAGTTAAATAGAGCTAAAGGTAAAGGACTTTTGTTGGCTTCTACACTTATTTTTATTCTTGAAATTGTTCTTTCAAATACGTATATTTCCCTATTTACGTACGAACGTATACGTATTTTACACAAATACGTATATTCAAAATCGTACATTTTACTGTTACTTTAATATTTCATTAATTGATCACTATTGTTTGTCATATTTTAAAAATAAGTTACGATATGATTTTTAAAACCCCTTCTCACGGCATAAGGGCATCTTATATCACAATATATGTAACTAAGCGAAATTATTTTGAATATAATAAACACTAAGTTGGTTTAGTATAAATATAAACCAAATAGATGGATACTTATAGGAAGGCATCATATATTTTCGTGGATAACGATGGCCATTGTGGCGAGATATTCGGGTAAATTGACACTTAAAGCGTCTTTATATACGATTCATTTTCGTTAACATGGCCTCGCTTTTAAAACCCTCTGAATAAATTATTCGTCGGAAAGGACAGAAAACTTTACTTTAACAAAGTCCGCCGAGTTGTGCTTCTAAGAGAAACCTGTATCATGGAAATTATTTCAAAAGCCCTTAAAAGTAATACATATTACAGAGCTTTTGCTACGTTTATAATAAGAAGGATCAGTTTATTTTATCGCCTACACTTTACCTACATATTTCTATAAAAAGGCGAATAATATAAATTCAATGTAATGTTTGGTCCTATATATTAGTTCGTTAATCTGCTTTTAACATTTCGCCTATAATTCTGGAAATTAAGTAAATTCTTAAAGTTAATTGAGTGTGTATGGATCATTTCATTTTTTTAATCCATATGATAAACTTTTTGATCCAAAAAACTGATTTAAAAAATAAAGGCCTAACTTTTCCATTTATAAAAAGCACGACGAATATTAGTGACGTTTTGAGTGTGCCATTGTTCATAAATCAAAGTGGTCGCTTGCGTGCAAAAAAATAAATAAAATAATATTGAAACATTAATAATTATATATTATTTCACTGATTAATTATAATCGATTTTGTAGTAATTATAGCTTAATTCTTAATTTCTGTAAACCGTCCACCGTATTATTTAAAATAAATACGTATGGGCATTAACAGTAGGTACAACCGAGCCACATACTAAGTATTTCGTATGTTTAATGCCTTCGGGAGAGACCACACAATAACACTTACGGACGAAACTAAAGCGATTTAACTGGTAATCGTTAATCCAATAGAAAGCCACCTCATTTGAAATAGGTTTGCGTAAATTAATTATAATAACTAAACAGAATCACATTTGTATAATAACATTTTAAACGTTGATGAGGCGTGTCGACTGTGACGTATTACATTAAGAATAATATTTATTATTTCCTTTAATTTCTACTAATGTATGAAGTATCATAAAATTAAAGAAGAGAATAACAACTGTTTTTCAAATTTTTACGTAATAACGATAATAATTATAAGAAAAAGACACAATTGGGATTCTAAGGCTCACGCTTGGTTCTGTAGCTTGAACCGAAGTCGGCATTAAGTAAATATTTGTACAGATTGTGCCCTTAATTAATTGCATACACCCAACTCCTCAAAATCTCCCTCCTCTAACCGCTTCGATATATAAATGTATGAACTATTCAAGTCTGGGCTTCACCTTGTTAGGCAATTGTAGGTTATTCTATGGGTAATAAGGTTAACTAAGAAGCTAAATTTAGAAGACATTTTAAAATTGGAAAAGTATTTCAAGTGTGCACTTCGGCAATCCTCTCTTAACACACGCGACCTTTAGCTAGTCTCCGAAGCCTATTCATAAAATGAAAGGACCCTCGTTATGAAATTACCATCTCCTCCATGTTTTTATCTAGTGACCAAGCAAGTTTTAACTTGCTTTCTTTGACTTTAGTCAAACACAGCTTTATTAAATTGTTTGTGTAGTAGCACTTTTTAATCGCACCGGTATTAATAAATCAATTACGTTACCACTCCGAAATGCAGTTTCACAGAGGAATCTTGAAAAGAATGGTTTGTTTTGGTTGTTTCTTATATTGTTATAACAAACGATTAAAAATAAAAAATATTCACGAAAATAAATCAGTATCCTACAAGCGATAACAGTCTATGGGTTTTGGTCCTCAGCCTATTAGATATCGTTATAGTACGATGCTACGCTAAAGTCTAAAAGTTACTGTATAATTAATAATAACACATTCTTCAACTACTCGTACTTCATAAAATCGTTTGGTTCATCTACCTATATGCTACATCGTATGAAAGTTAGATCGTGTAAAACTATTTATTAATTACTGCATACTACTGACTAGAAATAGACCTAAAAGTAGATAACTGTAAGTTTAGTTTCACGGACGCAGATATGGAGAAAAGCTTTCCAAGTAACTTGCTCATTGCTATTCAATTAGAACGACGTATACAAAATTTCATTAGAAATCATATAAAAGACCATTAGTGCGCGGCGGCTTCAGATGAAAATGCCAAAGGTTTCCATCCCTTACACGTGCCCATGGAATTTAATTAATCACCGTATCCGTTGTTTTCCACCAAAATCCCATTTTTATACGGTAAAATAACATTGTGCCCTTGTATATGTTTTTATTTAGGTTAAACTTGAAATAACTTAAATATTTATCTAGAACAGAAAATGTAAATGCATACTTAGTTGCTTCTTAAAATGTTTAAAAGAAATCCTAACTAGGCTAGTTTCGTTAACTTAAAATCGTAATTCCTTTTCGTATACATTTTAATGACGAAATATCGGTCCCAGGGAATGAGTCGGCAAGACCTAAGAAGTAAGAACCAATAAATTTGGTAATGTCGACCTTTACTGACTATCTATTTCTTATTTTACTCCTTTAATATTATTTATAACATGTTTTAGAATAATGATGTATAAAATTCAGCTGTAAATACAAAGTTTATTAATTAACTTTCTAACAAGAGGATCCTACTCGTATAATAGATAAAATTTGCAATAAGCAACTACTGCACTATTCATGAAATATTAAACTCTTCAGCGAGCGACATTATCTACTATTAGAAATGACGCTGTAAGCAAACACGTATGGATATACTATATATATATTTATAATACTTATATTACGTTTATCAAAGAGAGTGTAAAACAATGTATTTAAAAAAAACTGTAGGTAACCTATTGCTCCTGGAAACTTAATTTTCCAAGATTAACTGGCCGGGTCAAATCTAAAAGATATATGTTAAGGATAATACATAGAGAAAAATGAGTTTAATAAGCAAACAATGCTTATTAATATAAGAAAATGAAAGGAGGTTGCTCCGCGCAATTCCGCACGATTTATCGCTTCAAAAGCTGTTGTAGCTACACGCTTATTAAACATGCTTATCTTGCGCCTCATTGTGTCTCGCTACCGTCAATGTTTCGATGAAACATACGAGAACATGACCTTATTCTTGAGCGTCATCACATCTTGTAATCATTATAATATGTTTCTTGGAAAGCAGGAACGTGTTTGAAGAGATATTACTTGGTCCAGGTTTAGGTAGCTTAATTCCTACCAAACTAAGTTCATCCATATTGAATTTAGAAAAAGAAAAAAGCTATGCGAAAACCGTTTCGTTTTTAACAACAAAAACATCGAAACCGATTGCAGAAATTCCGCTTAAGTTTGCATTATTTTCCAGCTGCAATCTTCTAAGTTTTTAAATAAAATATTCTGTCTCAACGTCGCGGCTGGTGCGATTGTAAATCGTTCTATTATAACTTTAAATATATTAAATAGAAACTCATATTTGGTAACGTATGTTTCTGATGTAAATAGTGAAGATGGAGTCTAATTAATATGATAGCTCCGTTGCTTCCGACACCACGACTAAAATGAAACACAAGAAGATGTGTTCTGTGAAATTGTAGACAGCAAAATAGAGTATGTATAAAGCTATATTTTTATAAGACACAAATTAAGTGCTTGCTAAACTGCACGCTAAGGCATATAGTACATGATACATAAAAGTAGCTATGTCCAACGCGATAAAAATAATATAATGAGTATTCTTTACAAAACATCTTTTTGTTTTTCAAACAAGTTTTAAGCAAAAACATGTTTTTTATGTAAAATTTGGATAAATCATTGTATTATACGAGTATATTACATGTTTTTCATACATGAATAATACATGTCTTACTAGGCTGAAAAAAATGATATATACAAAACTTACTAAATATTATCCTTATTAATATTTAGCTCTGGTTATACCTAAGAAAATTTAGATGTAATAATAAAGTTAAAACAAAAACAGCTATTTCTAGAGAAATGGGAGATAATGTGGTTCTGATATCTCGCTAACGAGTAAACACGGATCAGGGTTATCTAGAGTTCCTCTTATATTACCTAAACGATTGCGCATTGACACATTCATATTAACTTCTAAGTGCGGGCAACGACAACTTTTGTCAAGTAAGTAGATTTTTTTTATATTCAAGTTAGATTTTTAATAGTTGTAACGATAACATAATATTTTATATTAGATAAATATATTTAATTCTCACCGTAATTATATTACCCTTTTTTTCATTATAACTTTCATAATATTCTTCTGCTTTTTTTACCTTATTTATTTAAAAGAAACGATAGTTCTATTTCGATTGGAATAAAACATTTCGGACTGACTTTTGTTTATGTTGAGCTTTCTCCTAATAGTTCGAATTGTGTTGGTATTTATTAAGAAAATTCGTAAAATCCAATTGAACGTGCCTACATAAAAGGTATTACAGGTCAAACTATATGTCTGCTAGTGCTAAAAATAGCCACGATCTGATTTTTGGTAAACCCATTACAAGAGTGAAAAAGGAAATCTTCGATATACAAATAGGCATAAGTAATTTTCGTAAGTGCAGATGAAATGTAAGTTTTTTCAAGAGTCACCAGATCCTTCGCCACTCGTACCTATCTGTTATTCCGCGCACAACTGTAATTTATTGTCCTTTAATGCCAAACTCCGCAAGGCTTAGCTGGTTTTGTTTTCATTCCGTGACACATCGAAACCAATATTAATCGATTTCGTTCGTTTGTATGCAATCAACGTGAAATATGGATAAAATTGAATGGGTAAAATATTCGCTTCGGTCCGTATTTTTTTCCAAAGCTTAACAAGCTTTTTGTTCATCGGCACACTGTTCGCAAAAATATAATGTATTCGGCTTTTCTTCTTACCATTTGTTATTTTTTAAGTATTAGATATTATGATATTAATCGTTACGAAATAAAATAAAAAAAAACTGTTTGATATAGGCATTTACTTATCATGTGCTATTAATACATTTACAGAATGAAACTCCTATTGCTGCTAGTTGTTATGTGCTGCGCGACCTTCGTATATGGAGATCTCGTTTGCGGTTCTTCTTACTGCAAAGACAACCCCTGCACAAGCAAAATAAGCAGCAAAAGCTGTAAATCACCGTCGATTTACCGCGCCAGCCACGCTGGCAAGTGCGCCTGCTGTCCGGCTTGCGTGACCTTATTGTGTATGTATCGATTCATTATGCAACTATTTTCGAAATAATCTCAAGAATAGTTCATGTGACATTCACAATATACTTATTCCGCATTTAATAAGCTATTTTACCCGCGTAGTTCCCGTTTATGGGGCAATACCGGGAAATAAAGTATCCTATGTATTCATGCAGGGTATCACCTATCTACATATAATTTTTTAACTAAATCTGTACAGCCGTTTAAGCGTGAAAGAATTAAAAAATATACATCCATACATACAATCTCCCAAACTTTCACATTTATAATATTAGTAGGATTATATTTTTTCTATGAAAAATATATTTGACAGATACAATAGCTTCAATTCTAACAATGTGGTAATGTAATAACTGCCAATATAATATTATAATGAACTATATATTTTCAGCGGAGGGAGCAGCCTGTAAGACGTACAGTAAGGAGATGGGTGAGACTCCATCCGCTATTTGCCGTGAACCTCTCAAGTGCCTCAAAGGAGTGTGCACTAAAGTTGCGCCCAGAAAATAAATCGACAAAAAATGAGCAAGCATACAAATTTAATGCAAGCCTATATTATAAGTTACTTTGTAACAAATACCTTTAAATAATATTGTTTAAAACAATACAAAAAAATGTATATCTGCTTAAATAATAGTTCTGCCATACCCATGAGATAATAATTACTTTAAATACATATAATATATTCAATTTTAATAAAGCAAGCCTTATTTTATTTAAATTTCATTTACCTCTCCTGATCTGTAGGGATTTTTCGATTTTTACTATTTATGCCAATTTTTTTTTTATAGAGGGAAATGCTTTTAGGCATACCCGTCGCGTGGCTGATGGTAAAGTGCGACGGGTTATGTGGGACTCACCATGGCCGATGGGGGTGTGTGTGGTGCCGCACGGCCAGGAATACCCACTAAAACCCTCTGCCACTCTTAGCCTTTGAATCGGGGCGGGGGATCGCTCGCGCAATTCCGCCTGCTATTTATGCCAATTGAAATTAAATATTGCTTACTTAATTTAATGCATTTCGAATTGGCGTTACAATTTGATGAATATTTTGAAAAATTCAGTCTTGTTATCGTTTTTTGTTTAAATTTATTTAATGATATTGGAAAAAATAATTCCATTTTAAAGGAGTTGCCGCAACCACGTTCTTAAACTAATGATAACTTTCCACAAAGGATCTAACTTCGAACTAAAGACAAAAAGCTTTAGCTTTAACTATATTATTGACTTCGACAAAGGATTGTCGAGTCTGAGCATATCCGATTATTTATGCAAAGTTGTTTAGTAAAGTGCTGAATCTGAAAATCGATAAGTCAGAGTAAACATCAGCAATCACATAACACCAATACTATAGGAGTTTCCGTATATTTAAACAGTAGCTGCTTCTCGCGACTTCGTCCGTGTTTATTTATATTATTTTGATCAAAAAGTTTCTATAATAATTTAAAGAACTTCAGCTATAAATGATATTGTTAATTTATTTTTCTTGAACGAATAAATTTGATTACCATAAAAAAGGTTATAGTGAGTCATTCTTAGAACATAGACATATACTTATACAAAAGGAATAATTGTCTCAAACAATTTTTTGAGTATTTAAACCGTTTACGCAGCGCACGCAAGGAAGGTAATATTTTTCTCTGATTCATGAGTCACAGCTTGATGGTTTGTAGCCTAAAGCCTTTCTCGATAGATGCACTATCTTACACTAAAAGAATTTTCAATTCGAACCCGTATTTTCTGAAATTAGTGCGTTCAAGCAAACAAACATAATCTTCAGCTTGATATATATATACCTATACTATATGGTTGGTATTTTAAAGAAAAAAATTGGTTACTAAAGCAAATATTGTTTCGACTTGATAATACCTACTAAAGGTTTCCATTTCACGTCACTTATTTGCTTTCGGAGCTGACTTTGTTACGTGCCGTGAATATTTAACCCGATTGCACACACGCTTGAGAAAGATTTCAGTCCATTTCCATATTTCATTAAAACTAATATGATATTCATGCTGTTTTATAAGGTGTTATAAAAGCAATATTGCTTATAGAGTCGACAATACTGTAGCATCAAGATCAGTTTTATGCGATATTACAGAGCACCATAAACAGGCATGAAGAAGTCGTTAAACTAAGTAAACTTGAACTAATAAAATGTATGTAACATACCTACTGAGACTTCACTAAAACTATGTACTTACTAAAAGTTACTCATCGATAAAAAAACATTTAAATGCGCGCGCATTTAATTGGCATTTAGTATAAATTATTTCTAAATTGTTTAAGAAAACCTATGCGTTTGACAAAGTTCACTCATAATTCAGAAAACAAACAATTGGAACGGTGAAATTAGCATCTACCATAAATTATATCAAATTTCGTGAGCACTACACTACAACTGTTTGTTACGAAAATAAATATATATCTTATCTCATTTTACGTCCTTTTCCTATACAATTTTAACTATGTTCAAAGCTTTTATAATGTAGTGAACGACGCGATCAAAACCAAATGTCAAAAACAGCCCTCTCCTATCGCACTCCACTTTTAACGGAATAATTAACGCAGTCCTTTCTCCACCTTTTCCTTACGCGCCCTTAGTAAAATTTACCCTGACTGGCTAATGCGGTTGATCAAAATATTTTCTTCAATGTTTTTCGTACATAAAAAGCGAAAACAATGTTTGCAATCAAAGTCTGAAACAAACATTGTTATTTCTGTTAATAACAATAATATGACAGACACTTATAATTAATTTTAGCTGATTAAGCGTCTTAATTTTACTTCTGAACGACTTTAGATTAGTTTTAGATTTCGTAACAATATTAGCGAAAAGTTCATTATTACGCTCTGTTATATAAATAAAACAATTAAGAATAAGTTTATACTTAGTTGATAAGGCTATGTCAGATGTAATGAATTGTAAGATAATATGTAATTGGTTTTCGTGCTCCAGATACCTTTTTACCTTCCTATATTCGTGTTCTTATTTCGTAAATGTTTATACATTGACATTATTGTCAATTAATAATAAAGAAAGACACTTTCATATCCTGGATAGTTAAGTCAGTCACAAAGCATCTCCCTTACAAATGTACATGACGACAGGAGAACGCCAATTTACTAAATTGTACCGAAAATTATATACCAAGAATGAGTGAAAAAATAACAGTGGTAAAAATGTTATAAGGTACAAAAAGAACAAAAAATGTTTTAAAACAGAACTTTTATCTTTGTTTTTTGTGCTTGTAAAGAAAAATGTAAAAAACTTAAGACACTAAAACCATGGATAATATTTACAATGATCATACGATAAATCATAATTTAATTTTAATACGAGCAAACAAAACACTGAAAACAATGATTGAATTATGTATGTAATGTAACCCTCGGTTGCTTTCCATCCTTTGTACCGTTTAAAATACGCCGTGTACTATGGGCCTAAGCAATTCTTATA
Source organism: Eurema mandarina (assembly GCA_018238005.1). Classification (NCBI taxonomy): domain Eukaryota; kingdom Metazoa; phylum Arthropoda; class Insecta; order Lepidoptera; family Pieridae; genus Eurema; species Eurema mandarina. The sequence goes on along the minus strand of DWAJ01000052.1, from coordinate 36,811 downwards.
ACGTATAGATATTATTCACTATTACTCTTTATCAAAGTAACAGCTGTTGATAAAAAACAATAGTTCACAACGTCCTATGCATATGACTTCTGTGATAAACGAAATGTCTGATCACACAGTGCGTTCGGTACATTAAGTTCAATACGCGTGTGAGACCCAAAGGCGATGATTTAAATAATTAATTTATTGCTCATTGGTTACATATTGCTTACAATTCTGTTCTGTTATTTACTCTTGGACAAGAATCGCTATATACATCAGAAGATGTGCAAATACGGCCACATAGAGACAATAATTGGGTCATCTACCATTTATTGAGGGTAAATATATTAGAATTCGCGTAAACAAGCTTATTTGCTATCAATTTGAAGTGTGTAAACATTTGCTCGGTAATCGGCATTGATGACACTAAATTTATTTTACGCTATTGTTTAATATTTACAATATTAATAAAACAGCCGGCGAAAATTGCAAAATATTTAAATGTGAGATGAAAACGGTAAGTAAATTTAATTAATTCCACAATTAGTTGTTACAAACATATTTTATTATTCACTTATGTATGATGTTTCAATTTATTTTAATATGATATAAATGACATTATAATTTTTGCATGAAAATATCAATTTCAGACTGTATATTAATTATGGAACAAAATAGCGATCTTCGAAAACGTAATCGGACACAGGACAGTCAAAATGGGGTTGTTAGTTCCGAAAAACCTAAAAAGGACCAGGAATTCGTGAATCGGGAATCTCTCTTGACAGTTCTAAAAGAACAGTCATTGCACATAAGAGCTCTTTACAACATATTTGTAGCTATACTCATTGTGCTACTCTGTGACACCGTCATATACGATTTAGTGGAACGTGGAAAGTAAGTATAATACTATTATTTTTAGTTCATTATTATGTAAAGCACCTACAAAAGGTTTATTTTGCTAATGTAGTTAGTGAAACCCAGATTTTCCACATCATTTAAATAATCCAAAAGTAACTAGCCGAGCGAGTTGATACAATGGACTCTACATAATACCACATAAACCGTTTATAAAATAGTATGCAAATAACCCTTAAAAGATCCACAAAGGACTTAAGGAGTTTGCGTTCCATTCCCAGAATTAACTATTAGGCTAAAACTGTATATATTGAATAGTAATACTTTCCTGTACGTAAACATCTTATTTAGTACATATAATTAATTTTACAACATATGATGTATGTATAATGCTATTATGATATTATGTAAATAAGCTATTAATTTTTTTATTAGAATAAATATAGGCATTGCATCTGTTGTGTTTGGATTTGGAGATATCAGGCGAGCCTTAAGGATTTGGCTGTTTGAACTTACGCTGACTTTACTTTTATATCCTGGATTAAGATTATATGCCGCTGTAAGAAAACTTATAAGAAGTAACTCAGGTTAGAACAAATATTTATATAGATATAAATGTATGCATTTAAATATAAAAATATGTACTTTATAATTTTCATTAACCATGTCGATAAATTCACAATCTTAGTGCTATTAGGTAGGCCGGGATGATATTCTTTAATATTTTTAAGCAATTATAATGACAGATTTGTGCCTAATAGTTATCAATGTAAATAAATTATAAAAACTTATTGAAAAATAATTCACGGACCGTCCGCGTCATCTAAGTACTTTTCTAAAATAAATTGAAGTTCCACTGATATTATAATTAATAATCACATCTGATATTTTTGGGACATTGTGGTGTAATACCTTAATACTTGTAATAGAATAGGATTTTTGTAAATTCGAAATATATGTTTGATATCTCGTAAAATTTCATTACATCTTATTACCTATAAATTGTAAAATAGTAACAAATTTCAGTGTCAAAAATATCAAATCAAGTCGATCAAAGTCATGTGTCGTGATGATTGCAACAATGTCTCGGTTCAATTGTTTTGAACTATATAATTAAATATTTATTCAATTAACCTAAGTTATCAGTTTCTTTTGGTTTCTCGATTAATTATCCAACATGCCATTATTTATCTTAAAAAAAGTTACTTTAGTCTGATAGTGAATACATAAAAACTAAGATATTTTCTCTTTTAAAAAGTTAGTTTCATAAGTGCATACTGACATTGCTTCATACTTAAAAATAGGGTAGCTTTGACTTTGGCTTTGACTAAGAAAAAATTCTTGCCAATTCTCAGTTCGCTAATAAATTTATAAACTAATGTTATATGGTGGTATACCTTATATGGATATTTTACTAAATTGCTTCTAATATTCTTTAAACCATACAAAAACACGGGCTCTCGGGACTGTTACCGGGTATTATAGTAAAAACTGAAATAAACATAAAAATTGTAAAATGTAATTTAATTTAGCTCAAGCACAGAACTGCATTCTCAAGTGGTAATTAGTTGCAGGACAGAATTGTAACGAACACTTAAAAATCTCAAATGGTCCGTTAAGTTTATTCGAAAGAAGTCATCAGAGCTTTTGTGGCAAATTACAACTGCAATTTATTTCTCTTTAAGTCGAGTATTTAATCAGCTACAGAAACATATAATAAACATATTTTCTGTAAACTGTCACTAAATGCTTAAAAATTATATATGGATGTTTTTTACTCTTTAACGCAAGAATTCAGTCCCTGAATTACCTGAAGTTTTAACTCAGTATAACAACGGAAACAACACGGTAAAATAAAAAAAAACAATTCACGCTAAGTACAAACAAAATAATCTAGGCGTGGACACGCTTTTTGATATCTTCTTCCCTGTCACTTAGCATAATCAGAACTGTCTTATGTAGGCAGGTATAGACATAAAAGGCTACCTACTACGAATTTGTTAAATTTAACCTTTGACTTTTCGTAGAAAATAAATACTCTTTAACAAATAAAAGGTCAAGTCAAGACGGCTTATAAATTAATATTTCATAAAAAAGCGTTTAAGTAAAAATTTATCTGTGGGTGAAGTGTGTGATTAATAAGTTACATTTTACAGGCGTTATATAATGACAAATTTAATGTATACCTACTTTGATTAGTTGCACGTTAAACGAAGTCACAAAATTTTCTATGACGGTTGGCTTTTCCGTAATCCTTCCACTACAGTAATTCTTGTGATCAGCCAATCTTACCAACAACGAATTTAATACTATGAGTGAATCATGCCTATACAAAGGGAAAATCGGCGAAGTATATCATATTTGTATTAAAATTTATATTGTAACGTTCTATAAAAGCAATAATCCAAGGGACCAAAAGCTTTATAACAAAACAAACCGAAAATTATCCAACCGACCTTTTTGTTCGGAAACTCGCTTATTATATCGCAGGCTTAATCACACTAACAAACTTTCTTTGGTAAAGATAACAAGTTCATTCGTTTAATAAATCGTTTATTTATACTATATCCTTGCGGTCAATTGAGATTATGACCATTTTGTGTTTACATTTCTTAATTGTCCATCTATTTGATTATCATTAAAAATTGTTTCTATGTTTGACATTGATTAAGATTAGAATAAGAAAATTTCCTGTGAAAGATACAAACCGTACTCATGCACTTACATTTAATGGTAAGATAAATGTAATAAAACATGTATTTAATTTTCAGCTGCATGCCAGATATGGTCCGCGATTGGGCTGGGGTGTCTAATTGCCTTGGAGACAACTTTAATTGGTGTCACTTGTTGGGACTTAGGAAGCAAACATCTAGCTGTCGGATCCTCTGTCACGGTTTCTTGCGAAATGGTAATCTGTACAAATAACTTTGTTCTATTAACATTAAACTAATAAAGTAAAATGTCTAAAGTCTGCAAAATTAAACTGCCTCCATATAATATGAAATATAAAAATGCTAGTTTCACTAGCGATTGGAGCAAATATATAGAACTTAATTTAAATATAAGTTTAAACATACGGTTTTCATACTTTTTTTGCATCATGTTAGACTTTAGACTTGCTTTATATGATCAAAAATCTTAACAAAGATAAACTCGCTTGGTGAGGTTTTCGATCCATTTTCATCGAAAATGCCCGCCTTTAAAAGCTACCTTCCCGGCCCAATTACAAATCTCAGTGCAGTTGTCTACGTAGCCCTTGTCTTTGGGATATGGACATACACAAGTTTTGCTTCTGTACTTCCAGATCAAATTACGGTACGGACGAATAATTGTATAAGAGAGAGCTACGTTAGTCGCATACTTCAAACTTTTTAGTATGTTTATATCAAGAAGAGCGCACTACACCAATTTGCTAAATTTTAAAATAAACCATCGGGAAATCAATAAGTCTGTTATGATTCCACTGACTTCACTCTAAGGTTGTTTTGTTTTAGCGTTAATTAACAATAAATCTACAAGTCATATACCCTATAGATACTAAGTTCATTTGCTATAACTAAATACACATAATTCTATAATTTATGTAGACATAATTAAAAACACATTCTACAATCCAATTTAATGTTCGGTAAGAGGTCAGTGTGATATGTCCTAACCCAAGTTTATCTCTACCAATGCAGACTTTAAATTAGAAACGTATCTTTGAACCGCCTGATAACAATATATTTCTAGTTTAATTGTCCGAACGTACGTACTTTCCACTAACAATACTTGGCGAATGACACTTTTGTGAAATACGCTACATGTGATAAAAGATATGTAAAGAAAAGAACTATGCCCTAATAAAATCAACTTTACTTTCAATTACTTCAAATAAAATATTGGGGCTGTATTAAACTTCTTACGCGTCAGAAAATACTTATACAGACGTTGGCAAAACAAAAGGCTATAAAAACAATTAATCTGAGTATAGACTGGTGAAATAAATAAATCACATCTCCACAATAAGAAACAATAGAAGTAGGTCCATAAAATATGTAGCGCAACGTAATGGATTCCAGCAACAAGAAAATGTTTCGTGTCTAACCTGACCATTACAGGGCGGCAGGGAAAAATGTATGAAGATATAAAACGGCAAAGCAGTGTAGAAAGTGAAATGTAACATAAATCAGTTGAGACCCTCGTCAGCAGGGGCTGGCGCCAGTAAATAACGCCATCCGCGCCGTCTGCCGCTGACAAACACCATTACCTTATAACCACTGTTTCAGTACCATATGACACCAATGCCCTTTATCCTACTAATTATGATACCCGATTACCCTGTTACAAAAACCGTGCAATATTCTATAAAGTTTTTAACATCGAAACAACCTTTAATTAAATTAGCTAATCCACCCCTTGATGATGATGGGTTCGAAGCGATTGCGAATTATAATTAAAGGTATCAAGTGTAAATCAAATTAAAATCTCACTTCGATAGATTTTTGGGTCTGTTATGGCGTAGCTACTTATTTTAATATGTGACTATATAATTGAGAGATATTATTAGATATCTATCATATTTGAATATATGATTTATGAATTATTTTGTATTAGGTATGTTGATTTATGTGAAACATATTATATGTATATATATAAGAAATATAATTATTGTGTTCTCAATAAACATGTAGGTACGTAGATCAAATCTCATAAATGTATTAGGTAACTACACATTCCACTGTAAATAAAACCTCCCTCGACCTCGACCTTTGATTGCGATATAACTCAATGAATGTCAATTAATAATACCCTTGTTCTTACGTATCCAATAATAATTAATTGTTTCATACATTTTGTTAAAAGAATATTTTGTACATGTATTATTGAACAGAAATCACGTAATTTTGATATTTTCTTTATGTTTATTAATTCATGTAGGTACATAACTACGGTGATATTTTGTTTAGAATATAATTGATAGATATATTATTGATTGATAGATATAAGGTATTACTGAAAATGTATTGTTAATTTTAGAAAAACCCAAAAAGAGTCAAGCCTATTTATGCTTTCACCGAAAACGCTGCCTTAATCCCTTTGAGATAGAACAGTGTATGATTTTACCTCTTTTTATAAGTTTACAAAGGAGTCCGCAGTACCATATTTTATTTCTCTAGAGGATATCTTCCTATAACTTTCCGCTCTAACATCTAAAAATCATACTGTTTAATGTTGTAATTCATAAGCTATTGTCATGGTTATACAATAGGTATTATTCCATATCATAATAATGTAACTGTGATTAACTTAAATTATTTATCATTCCATTCAAAGTAATATAAGATCATCTAGCAGATTTATTTAAAAAATATCATGTTAACCGAAAATAAATTCAACCGTAGCTCTCACACTTATGCAACCGACAATCCCCCGATTTGTAGAATTGAATGCACACGAAACCGGGGAAAGCTAGTAAAATATAAGATTCATGTTTTCAACGCAATTTATATTTTTAGTTCAGATTTGCCATGAAGATTTATTCGGTAGCGGTGGTCTGTATCCCTCGATGCCATGGCGATCCAACACCACTGCCTTCATTCAAGCACTACGTCTATTACATCTTTGCACCAACACTTCTTTACAGAGATTCATATCCGAGGTAAATTGATTTTTTTATGTATTTACTGGAATACTTAATTATAAATGGATTAAAGATTATTGCTAAACTCCCGAACTGTAGCCAAAAGAACTCCCAAGTTGTTTCGGAAAATCCATTTTAAGCCAATTTACCTAAATTAAGTTTTAATAATAATTAAATAAGTTAATTGTTTGAACGCAATTTGATTAAATTTAAGCCAATATTATTTAAGAACCACGAACTTAAAAGTTATATCTTCCGCCTTAACGTTTGGTAACTCTAGTTTATTTTGAAAACATCAGTAAGGCAATTTTGTTCCGTACACGTACTAGGTAATTTTATAAAGGGACGAAAGAGATTTCATGTAATCCTCTTTAGCCCTTTTCCTTAAATATGGCTTACGTAAAAATATTCATAAGAATATCCATATCATCCTTCGTTATGAGAGTATTCAATCTTGTTTTTAATTATTACAATTTTTATTTAGCCTAATTTACCTACTTCTTTTAAATATGTTCCAACGTTCAAATTATTTTGACAATAAAATACCAAATCGTCAATTTAATGAACGAGTTGGAAGTACGAAATTATTAGTTACTTGGGTTGCTTTTTTGTTTTATGATTTTTTACATCATAAAGTATACATAGAACCCACATCTTATCATAATAGAATGTCACGAAGCATTTTTGTTTGTTGTTCTGTACGTACCTTAATATGACGTCATGTGCCACTATAAGTTACAGCGATAACTTGAAGCCATTCTAGACATAGATGGTGATGGTAGTGATGGTGATATGCACTCATATAGATTTTTTCTTCAAATTATATAACCATTACAAATTTATTGAACTAACTTATCACTACGCGTTTCTCACTGATTGAATTCGTAAGCAAATATTGTCTAAGTACCCTCAGGTATACCATAACTGGTTTTAAGTGGGTCATTTTGATGATTATTGTGTTTTGACAATTGTGATGTGTGCAAATCCGCCGCTGTAGTACCTACCTATAGATACTTATTTCGAGAACTGCTAAAGATAACAAATTACTTATTTACTACGATTATAAAACTACGAAATGTTAAAGACAAAGAATGAATGACTTAAATTAAGCGTGATTTCATAATAAAACATGTCTAATGGTTATATCAGGATAAAGAGTGGATGTCTTTTATCCAGGATGAGAGAAGGAAATGTTCTCATTCCAAATTTTAGCCATATTTAAGCAATAGATTTGCGTGAAACAGTTGGTAAATACGTCAATTTTTCCATACATTCTAACAATAAAAAAGTCAATATTTCTTATATTAGTAGGTTCCTAAATATTAAAAAAATCAGTATACTAAAAAACATTTCAAAATGTTGTATTTTAAGATTATGTAGTAGCATTTAAAAAATTGCAAACGAAAAACCATTCCAAAATGTATCTTTCTCTGACTAGCATTAAAAATAATGGAGCCAACAGCGACGAGTTTTTCAAGAACGTCTTTATACTTAATTTTCAGTGCCTGCTTCACAACCAGCAATTTCATATTAATTTAAAAAGCTACTCATTTCTAGTCACTATGAAGCGACTTTTATAACTCAGTCACTACTGTAAAATTAACGGTTATTCATTATTTTTGTACAATGCGCGTTATTATTTAATTAAAATCTTCGCTGGAAGAATTTGAAAATTAATTATAGGTACGATTGTTAGTTATAATGGTGTAAGGATTCACGTGTTCCTAATATAAGCTATAATTAAATATATATCTTAAATGCTAGAGTACGAATCAAATGCGGCTATATGATTTTATTATTATTAATTTATTGAGCCTCGATAATCAAGTTAATTTTTGTTTTATTCCAGGACAAAGCGAATAAGATGGAGCGTCGTTTTATTTCACTTCTCTGAAGTAGCTGCTATCATTTTCTACAATAGCTTTTTATGGGAACGATTTATACTGCCATACTGGTCTGACTATGGTAAAGAACCGAAAGTAAGTTTACATTTTTTTTTTCTTTTGTTCTATCAAGCATTAATGTAGATACTTTTGCAGTTAACTGTAACTGCGCTATATAGTATACCTACATATTTATAAAGTCCTGAAAAACTACCTATTCAATGAAAATGTTTGTTGCTATCTTTACTTTCGAGAGAAATAATGAGTACTTTCAAATCGAATCTTGTACGTTTTCTCTTTTTAATCGATACTTATAAGTATTTTTCTCCATTCCTGAACATTACATTTACAAGGAAAACGTTTTAGGTTGAAGCTGGAGTGGTCGTCCGTGGAATGTTTGCTTGTGTTCTGCCCGGAGTTATTTCATTCCTATGCGGGTTCTATTGCTTGTTACACGCTTGGCTCAATGCTTTTGCCGAGATGCTAACGTTTGGAGATCGCCTCTTTTACGAGGTAACCATATTATATACCACACATAGATTAGCTAGAATTACGAATTAAATATGAATGAATTATGAATATGTGATTTTTAGCTGAACCCTGTTTTAGCAAGTACACTGCACTCACCACAATATGTGTAGACTGTATCTGTATAACTACAAAATAAATCAAACGAACCTAAAGCTATGTCGAAAATTTCTTGTTCAGGGCGGTATAATTCTCTTCGCCAAATATCTGTTTAGCCACAATTGCTTTTAAACACCACTTATATTACATTTTCAGGATTGGTGGACAAAATCAAGATTCTCTAACTATTATCGCGCATGGAATCGTGTGGTACACTCCTGGTTGCGTGATTATATTTACTTTCCATTAGCACCGCGCACTGGCCGTGTCTTCGCCTATTTTGCTGTATTTCTCGTAAGCATTAATTGTAATTTTTTCTATGACCATAAGGTTAATACGTCATAAATGAAACCGCTAAATAAGTAGATACATAGACTATCTAGTTACTGCTTGATTTAAATCCCTATCATATGTATTTACAACTACAAGTAACAGATACTTGTGCTTAGGTAGGTACCACGCACCTCTCTAGTTAATAGCTATTAGGTAGCATGGCTATAAGACATTGGTATCGTATATTTTATCTATGTTTTTCCGTTTATATTCGTAATATTCTAATGACCAATTTATGAGTGCTATAAGTTAGTATTGAACAAAGTTCCTAACTTCTGTCTGTCCCTATTTATGTTTAAATTATTAATACGATGCAACCGATTTCACGCGGTTTTTCGATCAAAAAGTGATTCAAGAGGTAATTTTATATCTACTTATACGTAAAGGCGGGTAAAATCAAGGAGAGCAGCTAGTACAAAATAAATGGGTTTGAGTAATTTTAGTTAACAGAATAGAACAATATTCTGTCAATACAAATAACATATCCAAACCCAAATATGCATACAATTTAAAATGCGTAATAAGGGCAATTGAGACAGCCGAAGGATATCTAATTTACACTGACGCATAATCGGATAATTATGACTTGCACGTAACGGAAAAGTTAATTTGCTTTTAAGAGGTCAATGAGTTACATCCAGCATATTCTGCTATTTGCTTAGAAATACTTCCAAATAACTTATCCAAAAACTTATTATTATTAGGGGAATTTGTACGAGGTACCTAGTACCTACTTTCAAAAGTAAGGAAAACCTACATACATTTTTGATAACGAATTCGTTTGATTTGAATAGGTACAGTTCCAACAGGAAATGCGCTCACTTACCTACACTTAGATCTAACAGACCTAATATCCTTACTAATATTATAAATGCGTAAGTAACTCTGTCTGTCTGTCTTTCCATCACGCTAAAACTACTGAACCGATTAGAACGAAATTTGGTACAAAGATAGTCTGAAGCCTATGTCCTCCACAAAGCCACCTTTTTTTTAAATCGACCCCCAAAAAGTTGCGCGAGGGGTTGTAATTTGACGCTTTCGCGGCCAAACCGCTGAACCGATTGTAATGAAATTTGGTACACAGATGGTCTATAGCCTGAGATATAACGTATTCTACTTTTTAACTGGAAAAAAAGGTTATAAGGGGGAAGGGGGTGTCAAAGTTTATATGAAAGTCCACGCGGACGGAGTCGCGGGCAACAGCTAGTATGATATATACATATTGTTTGGGTTATAATTTACTATATCACTCTTCAACACTACCCGGCGAATTATTAATATAAACTACTATTTTTATGTACTTGTATTCCACAGATCTCTTCAGTGGCACACGAGGTTGTACTAGCGCTATCTTTTGGATTTTTCTACCCGGTGCTATTTGTGCAATTCGGAGTGATGGGATTGTTACTGCTACCCCTAACTTCAGCGGCTGGACGAAGATTCCCAAACATGTTTAACCTTTTAATGTGGCTCGGGTTCTTTTTAGGAACAGGTAATAATAATAATTTTAAAAAGTGCACAGATAATTATTAGGTAACCTACACGAAGAATTCAAAGATTTTACCTGACGTATAGATAGACGTCCATAACCACATTAATGACGATAATATATTTAAACCAGACTTTATAATAAAATACTATATGAGATACATTTTCTGTTGCATTTCAGGCATGCTTTGGTGTCTCTACCCAATGGAATACTTCGCACGAAAAAACTGTCCACGGTTGGAAAGTGACAGCTTTTTTGTTCCTAAGTCTTGGTCATGCCCTGAAGTTAGCCTTAAGCCCAACTGGACATTTGACAAACCATTTGATATAGATTATTGACTACATCTTATTATATAATTCGAATTATTAATTAGAAATATAGTTGTTTGTAAAATGTTAAACCTACTTTTTATCTCTAAATAAAACTATATGCGTGTTTAAATATAATTTAATCTAAATATTCATTGTAAAAAAATTATTCTAAATTCAACTTGGATACATGTTTTAAACTTAAGTCTTAAATATATTTTGGCCTTACAAGTAAATATTTTTCTGTGCTTTCAACAGTGTATACAGAATATAAAGATAATGTGAAAAATATGTATTACTAAATCTATTCAATTGAGGAATGCACATCTTCAATTAGACTATTAAATAAAATTGAGAAATGCAAACTTATACGAACTAAATTAATAGAAAAATATATAGAAATGTTTTCATTTAACTTGCACATTCAGTCATTTAATCAAACATAATTAATAGTAATAAAGTCAAAGATAACAGACACTAAATATCCTTTAACTTATTTATGTATGAGTCATGTGTTAAAACAGTATTGTATTAAAACATCTGCATCTGCTATCTCACAGCCCTTACTGACTAATTAAATTCTAAAGAAATATTTTTATATTCTCTAAGTGGACGAAATAACTAAAGAAAATAAGTAACTATACAAAAGGAGTAAAAAATGCAGTGCTGTTATAAATTCGTGCTGACAGACGTGAAGTGAATGATTAGATCATATTTTAAACTGCAGATGTACGATCAAACTCCTTGAATAGCGAACTCGACATTCTGAAAATTAAAGTTACTCCTTAAGTAGACTATCATTACCCATTAATTATTAATATACCACATTTTTCGTCTCAATCATACAAATAGCATGCCAAATTCCAGCAAAATCCATTAAGTAGTTTACAGTTAAAAGTAACAATCTCCTTTCCAATTTACTTCATAAAATTTTACATGAAAAATATTAGTTAGATTCTACTAATACAATATATTATAATGATATGCATTAGAATAACTATTGATGATGAAAACTCATATTAACTTGTGAAATACAAATCAAGCACTTACTTGCTTATCATGTGCTTATAGATGTACTGCGGAATAACAGTCACATTCACAACAGATGGACTCTCTTCAATGACCTTTGATATTTCCTTATCTTTCATCCCCACAACATTTATAGTATTAATTTCGAGTATCTGGTGGTCTGTTAGAAGACCATTACGAGCTGCTGAAGAATCTTTTACGAGACCCACAATATTGCCATCTTTGAATTGAAAGCCGACATGGCCCAATGAGTCCTTGTGGAGGGTAATTGTTCTTTCAAATGGTCTGAAACACAAAATAATTATTAATGCACTATACTTATTACTGTGATGGCAATTATCATAATAAATTTCAGCATAAATTATTTCATTAGTCTATTTACTTGACCTCTAATTGTATAGGCCATATTATAAAAACATTATCATTCAGTTGCATTGTTTATGAGAGTCTCAATGCAATAAAATCAACAATATTAATTATAATATGAATGACATATTTATTGGTTTAATCAAGTCGGGAAAATTTTGTTAAAATCTTTTTAAAGCTTTTCTGATGATCAACAAACAGAAAACATTCAAAGGTCAAAGTTACACTAGTAAAATTAATAAGAAACCACACTAAATAAGACATCAATAATGAAATACCTGTCTCTGACTGCCATTGTGATGCCATTAGGTCCAGATTTCTTTAATATTGCATGACACTGATCCATTGTCATTCCAGCAAGTGATATATTATTTATTTCAAGAATCTGATCACCGAACCTGAGCCCAGCTAATGCAGCTGGACTCTTGGCAGCAACATAACAAACAAACACTCCATTATTGACAGAATGAAGGCGCAACCCACATTTCCCATCTCTGTCCTTACACAACATTACTTGTCTTATTGCTCCCGTTACCAAAGCTTTGGACAAACTTGAAGACTGTGATGACAATGGTGCAACCATATTACATGTTCCAGTTCCCGGTTGTGCCTTAAACAAAGTTACATGTTTAGTATATCATGCAACATAGCTTTTAGAACAAATATTTTTAATTTTAAACTTATGGATAATACTATTTAATGGTACTAATGATACTAATATTTAATAATAAACTTACGACTTGGACTTGGTACTCAGGCATGTTAATAGCAATCACATCTTGGGAGAGCTCAAGACCCATATAATCTCCCAAAGCAGGATAGACATGTCTAGGTGCACTAGGTGCACGTGTATTACTGGGGTATTGAGGAGGTCCTGGTTGATAGGGTGGGGCACTTTGGTGTTGTGCAAGCTGGGCGCGCACCATATTATCCACTTTCATGTCTTCCAGGGAAGGATACAAAGACATATTCACGGTTTATTTTAGATGATTTACTAAAACAAAATACTCATGTATATAACAAAATATAGACAACAGATAACACGTTCAACGCGAACAATATTGCAGTTTGATACCAAAAGTTAAACTTTAAAGAGAGGAAAAACCACAACGTAAATGACTAATACCGTCATAAAATATAAGTACGTACACAATGAAACTAAAATATTGCGTAATTGTTATCGCTTTTATAAAATAATAATAATGATTAGTTAATTTTCAGAATTAATATTTAATACGATACATATAGGAAAATCACACAAAATAAACACTAACACTTACACCCAAAAAAATACCCGCTGAAGTGCCAAAGTGGGAAGAGTCAAGAGACAAGAGTAAATATATCATAATATGACAGAAAATATAGAAAATGCTGCAATGTTGCAATAAGTAATAATAACCGTAATTAAAATAGTACGTTGTATGCACAGTTTTAGTATAATAGATAGTGTTCAATACGAAACGCGTAACTTAAAAATATCTCTATAGTTTTTAAGTTTAAAATAAACCTTTGCCCAATGATATTATTTTAATGTAATATTATTGCCTTTACCCTACTCAATACAGATTACAGAATCCTGGGGACAACTGTCACTTGTCAGTTGTCACGATAAAATTAAACAATCAAAATAATGTTATAGTGTCAAAATTGATAATAAAATTATTAATACTTTATTATTTTTATTTGTATCCAAATGCAGCTTTTTTATGAGAAAATCTATTAAGAAATGGATTTGTCGTGCACCTGAAACTGAAACTGGAATAAGGGTATCTACTACACAAGTACATTGAATGTATGGTGGATGCTTAGAATGTTTAATCCAAAAGAGTCTAATAGCACCAGTAAAAGTCGCACACCAAGGTAAATTCTATTACATGTAACTAAAAAATAAATATTTCAAGTCAAAAATTTGTTAATTCTCATATCATGTCGAATATGATAATATACACCCAGTTTTGGCAGTGCATGCAAAGTATGATTATACTTTATTTTTAGAAACAAATATAAATGAAAGAAATTTTATATGCAGTATACTCAATAATTAATTTCTTATAATATTTTATACATAATTATGATATTTATATAAACAAACATTAACAGAACGAAACACAAATGTTTTATACTAGCTAACGTTAATATACACAGGAACCTCTACAACTAGTATAGAATACCTAAACAATTTTTTCAGCCGATGCAGAGAATGGGAACGTCAAAGACGTCTTAAATTCAATGATGCTATTTCTAAATTGGGAGATTTAGTAAAGAGTATTAATAAGGAAAATGAAAATGACACAAGTGATAAACCTGGCAATGCTCAGTATCCCAAGATCGAAATAATCCAAAAGGCCATACTATGTCTAACTAATTTTACTCAGGAGAAATTAAAACTAAGTAAATCACTGTTATTTGTTTTTGCATCATAGTTATTGAAATTAACATTTATCTTCTGTCGTGATTTTGATGAAGTTTTTGTAATGAATTCCTTGTGCAGTAATAGGATTTATTTTCTTCTAGAAGCAGAAGTGTTAGCACTTGAAGTGAAATTACAAGGTATTGAGAAAGATAAAAGTAATAAAAAAGATGTCTGTGTGCAAGTTGCCATTGGAACAATAAAGGGCAAACAAAGTAAGTTGTGTTTTTATATAATTAAATTTTCACTGTAATAGGTTAATAACAGTTTGTGGCAAAGTTCGATGAGCAATAAGTCCAAAAAATTACTGTCTACATTTTTTTTAAACTTCTTGAAAAACCAAACATGCAATATTTGCAAGCTTTATACAAACTTAGTTTTACAGTTAAACAATTCTAATCACTTTGAACATTTTAAATGATTTCTTGCAAAATATACAATTACATAATAAATACAATACAATTGTTTTTTATATAATATCTATATCAGAATACACATTCCTTTCAGATAAACATTTTTATTTATGTAATATTTTTTCTTCTTACAGGTAGTAAATATCTCAAACTTTTGATGTTAAAAAAGTCAAAAAATGTTAAGAATAATGATAAATCTGAAACGAAAAATAAACCACAACCAGTGAAAAAAACTCCATCTAAAGATAGAAAACCATTAACACAGCTCCCCAAATTGCTGCCTCTGACAAACAATGTTAAAAAAGGTAAGACTGTCTGTCTTTTTATAAATACCAAAAAAATCAAAATATTTGGTACCCATTTAAGGTATTAAATTTAAATAATAATACTTTCGTAGTTGATAATCTTGCAACTTAACAATGTATTATACTTAGTGAATTATAATTTTCAGATAACACATTTGTTGTCGTTCCTGCAACACCTTATATATTTCCTCAAAGGCCTATATTATTCCCAACTGCACAACCGACTATAGTTTTACTAGACACCAACTTACAAACATTGCAAAAGCAGCCCATTGTAAACAGAAATGCACATGATATGACAAAAACAACAATGGTCAATGTGTTGCCTATATCTGCATATTCCTACCCACCTTCGGTAGCAAAAAATAAAAAAAGTAATCCTAAGACAAAAAGTAATGGTAAAAAAGTATTGAAAAAGTGTGAAAAGAGTGCTCCTGGTAATATTACTGAAAGTAATAAAATCGTTGAAGTTAAAACGGCCGAAAATGATGAATTAAATCTTAATCAAGATCCTAAAACTTCAATAGAGGTAGATCCACAGAAACCACCTGATAAAACAAATTCCATTGAAAACAATACAATAAATAAAAGTGAAACCGTTGACTCTAAGAATAAATCTACACCAGAGCCCCAAGACTCAAACGTTAACAAAGATGTTGATCATCCTAAGTTAAGTGAAACCATAGGTAAGGAAATAGGTTCTAGTGAAAATATGCAATTAGAAAAATCAAATCATAAAGATAATTCCACAACCACTTCTAAAATTACTATCGCAAGTTCTGATACTGTAAATGACGTAAGGCCCACTGTAACTGAATCCAATTCTGAAAATAAGACACTACAAAAAGAAACAGAAAATAAATGCAAAGACAATAAACTG
Organism: Eurema mandarina; assembly: GCA_018238005.1. NCBI lineage: Eukaryota > Metazoa > Arthropoda > Insecta > Lepidoptera > Pieridae > Eurema > Eurema mandarina. The sequence goes on along the minus strand of DWAJ01000052.1, from coordinate 20,308 downwards.
CAAAGTATTTTGGATCCATCGTTGTGTGAAAATGTTGTCGACGGTGGAAATGCTCGTCTAGAGTTAGCTGAAGAGTTTTTGGCTGCTTCACCGACAGCCGCGTTTCTGATGTCATTTCCTTTGGTCAGTGGTAACAGAGCCGACAGTCCGACGGAAGAGACTGCTCAAAATACAATCAAAGAAAGTACATGCAGAACAGACCTGCAATCTCAGAATTATTTCGATAAGCAAACTAATGCTACCCCTAAATCTAAGCCCACTAATAAGATACCGAATATTCCTGAGACGACTAAAACTACTAATTCCGATAAACCACTCAATAGCGGTAAAATACATGACAAACCACCTAGTACAAAAGCTCCAAATGTTACATCAACTTCTAACACAATCGGTGACAATCCTTTTCTTAATTTACCTTTGCCGACGATTATATCTAGTAGTTGCACATTAACTGACGCATCATTCGGCTTAGATTTTGATTGCAACATAGCCAAAACAACAGCTAATCAAACGACAAACTTCTCCAGCAGTAATAGTTTGATTTACAAAGGTGATCCACTCGGTTCTGTTAAAAATACTGTTTACAGTACCAGTAGTTTGTCTTCCGGGCATGAATATAATGCCATTGGCCTCTATCCTTGTGCAGTGGAAAATTATTCTTCTAAAAACAAAACTGAGTTCCCCAATATTGAAGACAATTTAATGAAAATGAATTCGTCTAGATTAACGTATGACATAGATTTAGGTTGGTCTCACAAAAGTCTAGACTTCGTCAACTGTACTACGAATTCGAGTACCCTTCACAAAGATAATATTTTTACTACGACTTCCTCTACATATACGAGTACATATAATCCTTTCAATCCAGAGTTTCATGTATCGTTATCTAATCCAGTGAAAAAGGATATGTTACCTAGTAAAGCATCAACATTCTCTGAAGCTATCACGAGTTTTTATTCACAAACAAGTAATTTGTGGGGTGAGGATCTTTCATCAATTTACGCTAGTGGTCAATCTATGAAAAACTTAACCACGAAACAGAACTACACCTCAGTTGACCTTGGAAATGCAACTAGTAACATAAAATCAAATATTACAAAACAATATCATCCTAAGCAACCGATAGAAAACAATATAAAGCCCCACCCGGTAGTGCCAGGAACTCAACATAATATACCTGAAAAATATACAAAGAAATCCCCGACTAAAATGCACATTAATTGGATGACATCAGAAACAAGATCGACACAAAACATCTGCGATCCGATGCATACCGACGCTAAAGATGCATATAAAACGACATATGGGCATCCAAATGCTGCATCAAAAAAACCGACTTCTCAAAGTGATAATAACTATTTTCCTATAAATATGCACCACTTCCCATCTCAAGCCAGCCACGAGGAACTGCAAATGTGGCCATCTGCAAAGCCAGCAGGCACAGCAGAAATAAGTATTGAACCGCCACCAATACATTTGCCAACATTAGTGGGTGATTTAGCATTAGGACCACACGATAAGAAAAGGAACGATCTTTTAAATCGAGGGTCCCATCAACCAGATCAAAACTGTACTAATTTCCTTTCGGTAACGCAGCTTATGAATCGTTCGTCTGATAACATGTCTGCACGTTCTCATACAACAAATATAGAGGGAAAAAATAATGTTAAACATAATTTGAACCAAGTCGTTAACGACAGCAGTCGAAAAATAATGAACCCTCGCAATGAGATTAATCCACAACATTACTATGGATTCAATGATGCAAAAGTTACGAATCATTTTGAGCCAGTTAATCAGTTTTCACATACTAAAGCAAAGAATAACAAATCGGAAAAAAATGCAAAAATGCAGAAGAACAGCTATTCGGCTGAGGCATTGATCCGTGGAGGAACCTGTAGCCAAAAGATCATCGATAATAATAACGCTAAATTCATTATTCCACCACAGAAATTTTGCGATTTTAATATGCCACAAGATAGCAGCGTGGCTCAAGTGTCCCATTATCCTCCTTTGATTGATTATTCAGAGAATAGTTACGCGGGGCAGCAATATTCTGGAACAACACTATATAACTCTACGGCTAATACTATACCTAATTCGTTTTATTCCAACTTTATGCCAAGTGGATCCAATCTAATGACTAGTAGTTACGCTGGTGGTCCGTTTACAAGTGAATTCATAGATTACAATAACCAAAACGCCGAATGTAATTACGCCAATCCTAAATATGACGATCCAAAAACAAGAAACAATCCGAGTTACCAGCATGATAAACCTACAAGAAGAGATAATGCTAAGCATAAACTTGAATGTTCCAAAAAAGATACGAATAAAAAGTATCCCTCGAAAAGAACAAAAATGAATACGGAACCAGAGGAGTGGGTAGAGAATAGTCATTTACTCTGGCAAAATAAAACAGCGCACAAAAGACATACAAATATGTTATCGGAGGAGATACAATTTCCTAATTTCGTTAGCAACCAAATGCCAGCACAATATCAGCCTGATTTCTTCAACAGCCATCTGATGTCTACCAATGTACAGAACGTCGGTCATGGGGCAGATCGACCAGTATCTACCTTCCCGGTCGCATCGCGAGGGAACTTTAACCTAAGCACATTATTTCCAGAAATTACGATGGTAAGTAAATGATTTTCACAAGCTTTGAACATTTAAAGAAACTACTAATTTAAGCTATAACTTAGAACGTATAATTATTGCATTAATTTTTATTATTTGTTGCAGAAAGTCCAATGATAAGTTTCAATGAGGTTTAACGTATACGGAATAAACTGTACATCTGTGATTATATATTATCTTATTTATATAATTTGTCTAACAAGTATTCCAAGAATAATTAAGAATAAATTTATTATAAAGTTGTATTTTGTTTTTTTACTTGCTACATTCATAATTTAATAACAATATTAAGTACCTTCTGGAAGAACATTGAACGGTTCATAGAACAAACACATCCTTTTTAAAACCAGCAAAACTTATCACGTTTACACAGACGTCTGCAATCGCCGAAGCTATTTAAATAAATCCTTCTAATAATATTGTTTGATTAAATTTCACATTTTATCACCTGACGCTAAGTGACGGTAGATACGAAAACAAAATAATTTTGTTTGCTACCAAACGTTAGTCCAGATTTTGGATTAATAAAATGGGTCATATTATATTCTAATACAAAATCTGTACGTCATATTTTGGCATTAAAATAGCATAAATTGTCCTCGAAGAGTTTCTTACATATGTGTGATCGATGAATGGCTGGACTGTACGGCGCGTCAAATGCTGTACACAGAAAAAGTAAAGTAGAGGATGTACCATCACTTCGTTACACAGATCGTATACCTACGTTCCCAAGCAAAATATACCATAAAGCTACTCTGTACCGTCTTATTAAAAATAATTGTAACCATGTTTATATTGTTGTATCTATCTTTACATACATCGATTAAGGCTTATTCGAAATACTTTAGAGGTTAAGTAATGTCGCGCTATGTTGAGACATCAGCATTAACTAAATAATTGTAATGTTTTTGTGCGGTGTCGCTTGTAATTTACATAATAGTATGATAATGTGTACGATACTGAAGGTGTTTAACAGCCATGCAGCGGTCTTAAATTTCTATAATTTTAGTTCGCATCAAGTTTAACGGCCTAGAATTTCATACTGAAATAAGTGGATTTTAAACCAAATCGTTTATCTTACATTCCGAACTTTCATAACCGACCTAATGTTGGAGGTTAAAAAGGAGTTCGCATTTATTTTGTCATTACTATAACTTTAGGAAAGAAGCCTGTTCCGAATGCGTTTAATGGTAAACAATAAATCTATCGTGTCTGTCTATACAAGATCACTATTCGCTACTCGTAACTCGTAAGTTGTAAGTGTAAAAAAGTCGGCCTCCACTTCCAGTCTGCAAACGTCAACGGTCCGCAGATGTAGTGCCGAGTGCGTGACGGCAAACATTGAACGCGGGAAAACTTTGCATGATGACGAATAGCCACAGTTACTTGAATTTTATAAGTTTGTATTTATAAGATATGTGAGTTTGTGTAATAAGTTGATTATTGTAAAAGTGTGATTTATGCAGATACAACGATGATTATTTCCAACTTCGCTGCAGCAATGGTAAATATTTATACTTCTTTAGTAAAATAAATTCTAATAACCCTCATATAAATGTTGTTATCTGGCAAGTAATTGAATGTTTACGTATACCTAAATTTTAATTCATAACTCGTTAATTTTACTAAAAAGTTGTGTCTCAGAGTATTCGATGCTATTTATTGAATTTTCTTTCCAGTATTGGTTATAAGGAATAAACTAAGTAAATTATTCGGATATATCATAAAGGTAACAGCACAATTGTATAGAGCTATGCCTATTTTAAAGTAGGTTAAAACACTTACATTTCTGAGTATATCCATTTATCATTAATGATTGCCAATTTTAGAAAACTCGCAAACGCACACAACATGATTTTTCGCTCAAATTTGTTTTATAAAATATCGCATTCAAAACTTCGAAAGAAACGATAACCGAACAATTAATGCTTTAAGCTCGCTCCTCAGAAAAATATTAGATAGTAAAGTACCTACTCGTCATCTGTAATAATCATAAGTTATAACCATTAAATATTCAGGTGTTGTGTTGTTGATAAAACTTGGATATTTTTGGTTTATTTTAACGTTATGTTTTAAATGTAGTTATGACATTTGCGAAAAAAAGATAATAATAAGATAAAGCTTTTTGCTATTAATGTTAAACTGATGATAGAGCTAGAATTCTTGCGTTTAAGAACGTGTTTCTCTATTATATTGCCATAATTAACGTCACATTATTATTTTTTCATTTATCGGATATATTTTTTTAAATTTTTTTAAAAGAACAAAATTAACTTGGTCGCAAACTCGGTGTAATGTTATTAACTATACGAGTCCGAGCCCGTGCGTTTTTCTTCTCTACCCTGCGGCCAAAAAGAGATTCTTAATTGAGGCATAAGATACTAACTAAATACAATTTTTCTAAATGTTCAGGCAACGGATTAATTAAATACAAAACATCGGCGTCTATTGCAATCCCATCGTGGAAATTCAATTACGTTTATCTATTACGGAGAAAATAATGTCTCTATCTAACTTTATTAAACTATCAGTGTTTGAAAAAGGTTAATTTATGAGGACTTTATAGTTTCGTTGATAAACTCTTTCAAATAAAAATTTAATGATTTTATAAGATATTTAAGAAAGTAAATTGCGTAATACATCTGTGCGGCAAATGAATGCATTTGTATGTATCGGGCGCACTGCGTGACAAAAGGTTGCGCGGGCGCCGGGAACGAGTATCATTGTTTTACGATGCGGGGGTAATCCTTAAAACATACGGGCATACCACGCAGTGAATACAAATAAGCAGATTACTTTCACGGGTAACGAGCTATAACTACGGAACATATGTAGGTTAATGATGAGTTGATACACAGTTACCAATAAGTCTAAACTGTAAGGTCATCTGTGTATCGCTTGTTTATTTAGTCATTCCTAATTATGATGATGCTGAGAAGTTTGGCAAATAAGTACACAAATCCTCACGCGCTCATTGCAGTACATTGACGTAGTGACGCGGCACCCAACAACTATGTCAATGCCGCTACTGCACAGCATACTATCTATCGTAATAATTCTTATCGACCTCTTCGATTATCGGAAAATAACAACATAGCCCTTTTCAACTTAACAGGGAAAATGCGATGCTTTTATCCATGTAGCCTTATATCTAGGTCATTTGAATACATATCTTTTCGTATCAACTCAAAAAACATTACGTAAATGCGTCGGAATTTAGTTTACCTTAACAATAAACTATAACTAACTCGATATACGTACAACAATGTATGTATAAGTTCGAAAGAGTTAACAATTTAAAAAAGTTACAGAATATAAAATTTTTCTAAAATCAAATCTATAATCTGAATAGCTGGGTGTAAATATCTCTACATAGATTTATTTTTCTCTATTATATTTTTAATTATTAAATTCTGTCAAACAAATAGGTGTATCGTTGCTAAAAATAAGACTCATATGGGAAAAGCTAACATCAAAAGGATCATGTATCTAATTTCAATTTGCTAGATAAGAGTTTAATCGCTTTATGTATCTATTGTTGGACATAAGTACGGGAATATTGAAATCTAGTATAAAAGTGCATATTGCTAACATATTAGACAAACTATCTAAAACACGTCTTAACCCGGTTAAAGTCATATAAATAACTTATACAATCCTATTTTTAAAGCGATTATCCCTGCTTTCTTAAAATCTTACGTCTCTAGAAGCATAAAAGTATGTTAATGGGTGATGACGGTAGTAGAAAAGTTATTAAATATTATATTTTCAGGAAGTTTCTCGCGAATATCTTTAATAAGAAATGTAAACGTTAAATATATAGGTTCTGCAAGAGTTGGAAGGTGTAAAGAACGTATTGTATCTTAAGAAAATAAATTGATTGTGTGATGAGGAAAAAGCTCGCAGATTTCGTTCTTATAGTAACAAACAAAGCCGTCTCCCAAAATTTACAACATTGTGAAGAAGGCTGTAATTAACCTGGTATATTTTATACACATGGTATTTACTTTCACAATACTTTGTCTTACGAAGCCGTCGGTAAACAAGTTTCGGTGCTCGCTACACATTTTGTCTGATTGCGTAAATGTAGACGGATTATTGGTAACTGTTTGCAGACGCAGATGAATTGTCCTTTGTCAAATATTAAATGTAAATCTGTGAATCGTATTCACTTCATAGTCATTTATGTGAGTTCCATGCAAAGCATAAAAATTCTAACACCTCATAATGGGTTGTTACTATGTAAACCCCTATATTCTTGTCATCGCGCAAATATGAAAAAGGAACGGACGACGTAAAAATTCAATAAAAAGCTGTAAATTTCCTGTTTTCAGCAAAACACATTTCCTCCATCGCACCCACATGCTGTAGCCGAAATGATTTATTCTATATATTGCTTCTATCAACAGAGCTTAATCGTAAACTGAGATGAGTGTGTATAAAAACACTTGCTATCTGAACTTCAAAAGTATTTTATAGCAGGCAATATCGGAAAAATGTTGATCGCACGTGTGCGGACGGAAGTGCCAGTAACATTTTAAAATTACTATTTGCAGGCAATATGAAGAACATAATGGGCTGCAATAAACTTTATGGATTTTATGACGATGTTCTTATTCATTCGATTTAGGAACAATATGTTTCATATGATGATATTATATTATTATAGTAATTTTAAAAATATAATTTAACTCACACTCAGAAAGGGTTAGGTTTGAAGTGTCTAAAACTGATGTGTTAATCTTTTCTACTTAATTATGATAATAGAAAGAATGCGACGATATTTTAAGTGCCTATGTTTAATATATAGGAGTTTAAAATGTGTTTTTTACAGTGGCGTTGCTGCTTATGCATAGTAACAATGGAAATAAATAGATCGTATGGAGATAAATTCACGCTGGGATACCTGACGGGCTCACAGCGTCAGCCAGGCGATATGAACTATCCTAGACCAGGAAGAGTAATATCAGGTAACAATTAGATAATTATTCATAACTAACTTTTTAATGAGTTTTATCTACGGAAGTTTTATTAAATTAAATAATAGGTTTTTTAAATATGTAATTCTTCCGCTGTCCTACTTATTTTATAAAATTGCAAATTTCGTAATTACATCACCTCGAGTCAAGTTTCGCTAACTATTAAAAGTTTAATATTTCACAAGTCAGGATATTTAGGAGTCAAATAACGTATACCTACACGGCAATATTTCGTATCGCGATTACAACAATTGGGGAGAATGATATAAAATTACTTACTGGAATTATTATATATCTGCTGCAATTTCGAATCTCATCAAGTAATTTTCTTCCATACGATTATTCTAAAAATTACTTAATTATTCTATCTCTTTAAAATTATTACCATATTATTTGGTAATAATTAAAAGAATCGATTATTAACAATTATTACCAAATATTTATTATCATTGTATATTTCCATCGTAGATGCAGAGATAAGCTTATTTTTATCGAGCTTTAGTATTTGGTAAAAATATTGTATCTTATTTTTAATTTACCTTTAAAGTTTAATATATAGGTAGAATGACTCATACGAATGCTTTATCGCACGTAGGTGCAATTCCGATGGCTTTGGAAGAGGTCAACGAAAAGCTTCTTGGCCCGTTGGGACATTCTCTAGATTTCGTGGTAGCCGAGACATATGGACAAGAAGAGGTTTCCATACGACAGGTAAGATACTGTTAAATTTTGAATTGTAATGTTTATGTAGGATTTCTAGTGACATCCCGCTGCAACTTCTTTGAGTATCTACTCAGTGGTAATTTTCAATCAATTCAATTGAAAAATCACATCTACTTCATAATTAGCATTACCGTATCTATATTAGCAGCGCTAATTAATTATTGAAGCATTTTCTAATAAAATTCAAGTCCAAATCAGAAAGCTATTTTACATTAGATTTTATATAAATCGTTGAACTTAACTGCTCCGCACACATTATTATATAACTGATTTAATATTATGATAATATATAAATATGAGTCACGAATGTCATAAATAACAAAGTAACTGCATCACTGATCTCGACTCACTTTTCCACTTTCGTAAGCAAGCCCCAAGGTGGTATTTATATGACGGGAGGGCAAACAAGCAAACGTATGTTTTGACGGTAAACAACTTTATAAGAGTAAAATTATATTTATCCGCAAAATATTAGTGCTTTGACATCGCAAGAAAAAAAAAGAAAGAACGTCTCACTTATGGGAAGGCAGAGACAATGTAAGCACCCTTTAATGCTTTGTAATATAATAACAAAATATATACGTAAAAGTACATTCTAAATATTGGATACGATTGATAATAGATAAAATATTTACCATGTGTTTTATATTCAATAGTTTAAATGATACATATTTTATGGTTAAATTAATTCAAAATTAAAACATATTACCCAGAGCATTAAATAATCATTCTCACAGTTATTAATACGTAGACGTTAACATCTTTAAACAGATGTTATTGCATAAGTGAACTTACGCTTGAGCAACGTGAAAGAGCTCATTCATATCATGAAGTACTCAACTGAGCACTCCAGAAATAATTCAACTGTGTGTTATTCCCGAGAAACGCAATGACCTAGTAATAGACGCTATCGGAAGGCAGAACGCGTCCAACTCATTGGAAACTCTTTTGAGTTTAATTTACTTCAGTTTATGATTTACTGTTATTATGCTCGACTTGAAATTGATATTTAATTAAAGCCTCGGCAACTTCAAATGGTAGTTTTTATTAACTGGAAAAGCTACCACAGCGATCGTTATAAGCATATAAAACGGTCAATAAGGTTTTTTTATGGTTTTTGTACATTATGTTAATTTTATAATTTTTTACGTACCTATAACAACTAACCTATACCTATCACATAATAATAAAAACACCAAGACCATAAAATAGATCTTGAAAGAGATTTAATTAAAAAGTTCCTTTTCATTAAAACTCTTTCTCGTAACTTTAACTTATTTCATTTTCGATTGCTTAAGTTTGGAAATGTTTTATAATCATGACTGAATTCTCTAAATTGAATTCCTAAAATTGATAGCCTATATTAATAATTGTTTGAATTAGTATTATATTAATAGTATTTTATGTACCTACATATATGTATTTCCATGCTTTAATAGTTCCATATTTATTGCATTTATTTAAGTGCTACGTTTAAGAATAACTTTTGTATTTAACTTAATGGTATAAGCCAACGTCATCTTACGAGCATGTGTCATGAGACCCGTTAATCTTCGAGGCTTGCGAGTGACGTCACTTTATTACAGAAGAAAGGGTAACAGACAGCGTCATAATAGCTGCCAGTTTTGTTATTAGCACACTGAACTGCTGATGCTGATTAAGCAATACATATAAATCATTTACTCATACTTTGAGCCGGTGACGTTTGGGTCATGACCTGGTACGTCCAGACTACTGAAAAACAGTTTGTACTATCTTTGGGACTGGGCACTTTATTTGTAAAACATCTTGTTCTTGGAAAAAAAATACTTTTTTATTTTTATACTATATCCTAAATCAATGAGTCCTACTAGAGTTTTTTGAGTGCAGTCCTTATAGTAAATTATGATTAAAATTATATACCTAAATATGTTAATCACAACTCCCAACATTGTCCTTATTAAAGCTCATTGTCAAATTGATATTATAGTGTTTTATTCTATATGTATGTGTTGTATCACTAATATATTTATTCATTCCTGGCAGGTAGCAGCTTTGTGGGCAGCTAATGTGACAGCGTTTATCGGTCCGCAAGAAACATGCGTCCACGAGGGACGAATGGCTGCCGCATTCAATCTGCCTATGATAAGCTATGTAAGAAAAAAATATTCCGATGTTCTATTTAATAGTGTATTTGCCATTGGCCAACAGGAAGGTCATTAAACGTAGCAATAAACATTAAAAATATTAATATACATACTGGTTTTACTTAAGATTAATATAGAACTTTGCTTAAGTTTTTTTTAGTTGATAAAATTCGTAAGCACATAAATATTCGCAGTTTCGAACATAATATTTGTATTTTTCAAGTTAAATTTATAGAAAGTGACTTCTGTCTCGAAACTTTTGAAAATCTTCTATCTAGCTTAAACACCCATAAAATATTTTATAGAGCGTTCAACCTATTTTCGCAATATGAATATTTCACCGATTAATACATAACACGCCGTTGAACCAAAAAAGAATTGACCTTAAAAACTTATAAATATTGTTTTGGCGTTCCAAGTACTACATATATTAGCAGAGGATTATAAATGTGACTACTATTTGCATAACAACAAAACAACAAGCCCATAATAACAATACAATTTTGACAATGAATTCGAGTTGTTTCATAAAAACTTGCACGTCATTAGGCGTGGATGGCCTGCTAATGTATTTACCGCTCTCACATTGAGTTAAGAATTACCAACGAACTATACTGGAAATGAAGTTATCGTCGGCTATATCGCCGCAGAATAAATATAACAATAAATAATTTCTTTGATTTAGTACCTACTATTTACGTATAATATTCTTTATAAACAGTTATTACGAACTAAACAACTTTACTAAATATGCAAAAGGAATCGTTATTGCTTAATAAAAATATGTACGTAGGTTGAAGAGCAGTTACAGATGTAAGGGGCGGACGTAAAAAAGTTCCATAAAATATTTACATATTAATATATACATGTATGTATTAAAATTCAATCATAACGAACACTAACACTCATTATTGGTATAGTAACGAAAGTATTTCTAAGTTACATTATATTTCTACATAGCTTTGTTGGTTTAAGTTTTTAATCACACACATAGTATGAACGTGTTAGAATAGCATATTCAGCCGTGAATATACTATATTTAACAAAGTGTCGGTAAATAGTAATTAGTACGTATAAATATGAACGGTCACGGATGTGGCGGAACTCGATAAAAGTATAAACTAACAAAGAGCTTATGATAACAGAAATATAGAGTCGTCCTAATGAAATCCACCGATGAGTTCCATTACGTTTTAATAAGAATTGCGATTGGCAAAAATTTTTATCATAGAGTTACTTAATAAAAATAAAGTATATTTTAATTTTATTTGGAGTAAGTTTTTTTGTCTAATAATAATAATTTCTTCTTTCCCTTTATAAAAAAAAATATTTTGTTTTTTTAAATTGCATTTATTTGTCAAAACTAAATGTGTGCCGAAAATTTTTTTGTATTTCTATAAAACCAACGTGTTTCACAAATCAATTAAATTCAATGAAAATTATTTTACCAATAGACAGCCAATATGGCTTTCTGTTAGTAAAATAAATCGGTTCAGTAATTCCACGATTTACCCTCTTCATACTTATAATAAACGTAAATTTTTTGATATTTATTTTCAAGTTTCGAGTTTTTCTTCTCGTACCCTCTTTCTAATGTAGTGGGTCAAATAAAAATAATAATTATATCATAATTTGTCTTTTATGACAGTACTGTCGGGACGTGGCCAGCTCCAACAAGCGGGTGTACTCCACGTTCGCGCGAACCAGACCTTCGGACATCGACATATCTCGCTCAGTGGTTGCCGTCCTTACGCATTTCAATTTTATGCATGTAAAATATTATCTTTAACGTACTTTATCCTTTTAAAAATCTTAAATCTTATAACAGCTGTTTGTGTACATGTATGTGTTTACATAAGAAAAGTATTATTTTTCCGTTATCTAGTTGCCATAACATAAGCTCTGCTTAGCGTAGGACGCGAAGCAGGCTGTGGTATTATTGTAACATATAAACTTTTAGAAACATTAATTTAATTAATCTGGTAAGGAAATAAAATTGTTTGTCTCACAGATAGCCGTTGTCTACCTCAAAGCACCAAACCATGACTTCTCCCGATTAGCCTATGCAATCATCACTGCTGCTAACGAAAAGAAAATATCCATACGCACAGTGCAAGTGTATCGGCAGCCCTATTACTACGAAAACAGACGCGAAAACTTCTCCCGAAACCCCTTCTTAGACATCGTACGAGAAACTTACAAAGACACAAGAAGTAAGTAATGTAATATTGAGTGAAGTTTCACTAAGATATTTGCATCGTAGAAGATATTAAGCCATCGACTTTTTTCAGTATACGTTTCGGTTGGATACTACCATGACCACATTGGACTTATGCTGGCATTGGATAGTCTTAAACTTCTTGATACTGGTACGTATTTTTTATGACTTATCGTTTTTCATTAAACAATAATATGTAAGCAGGTATACAAAATAAAAAAAAACGAAAAAACATTTTTTCGGATATTTTTAAAATAGTAACAAAAAAAAACGATAAATTAATATAAAAAAGAACAAGCTTGAATCTGCCGCCAAAACTTTTCTCATATTTTGTAACGAGTTTTAAAAGGTTTCCCAGTAACCGGTCATTCATCTTCAGTCAACAAGCAATCCATCACGAGCGCTAGACACAAACAGAACGGTTTAACTGAATTTTTTATTTATTTGTAAATTTGCGCCTTTTTCTCGCTCGCCAATTTGAATGTTAATATGAATCTACTACGTGGCAACTCTCATTTCATTTTAAGGATCATGACATGAATTTTGTAACACTCATTCATGTTTCAAATTGATCAAATGATCCAGGATATGAAATAAAACATTGGCCTATATACTTAATGAACAGTTCTCATCCTGTATCATAGAGGTATGATTAATTTTCATAATTAGTTGGTCTATGTATATGTAAGAAGTAAAAGAACCAAATCACAATACGTAGTCTATTTTATAAATATTACCTATATTTTTTTAAATCTACAAAACTCTTGACAGCGTGATTAATTAGTTATTTCATTATACCTATATTTACGTAAAAACGAGTTATATTTATTACCAAGATAAATGATCAATCAAAAGAAATAGTTTATGTATCATTATTCTTTCCAATTAGTGTCAGTTCTTGTTGTCGTAATTCCACTCGTAGTTCTTTACAACGTTTAGTCATACGATATTTTGGTTTTTAGGTAAAAAACAAAACATTTTCTCATAAAAAAACACTAAAGGCTTCTAAAGACTCGTAGAAAGCGTAAAATAATCAGCGAACGTAAAGTTTCCGTTAACAAAGAAAACAGCTGGTCTTTAGAAAAACGATAACGTTAATTAAATTGCTAAAGTATGGAAATGGAGTAACAGATAACATAACGTGCCTTTTAATTTTGTGTCTATTTTACAATTACTACATACCTACATACATGCATGAAAAACTATAATAGACGTATTTGAATGCATTTTCTTACAGATACATACGACACACCTCATTGAGATATTTATTTTAATATCAAAGTCAAAAGTATCTTTATTCAACTAGGCTATACATATAGGAACACTTTTTAATCGTCACGGTATTACAAAACATTTACTACCGGTTCGGAAGGTAGTTTCTACAGAGAAGAACCGGCAAGAAACTCTGATAGTTGCTTTTTTAATATAAGAATATTTCAGGTGAATACGCAGCAATCGGCGTAGACGTGGAGAAATATGAGCCAGAGGAAGCGATTCGCTACTTATCAGGGCCCTTACTTAAAGAGCCAAGTGTCAGAACAATAAAAGCGTTCCGATCTTATCTCGCCATAGCGCCATCGCCTGCACCTTCCTACACCGCCTTCGCAATGGAAGTCAATACGCGTTTACAAATGCCTCCGTTTAATTTCACTAATCCTCTACTCGCTTTGGGAGGCGGTAAAGTTGTAAGTATATCTTTCAATTGATTTATATCCGTTAAAATCTTAATAGAGCCATTCAATGATTGAGATAGGTCGCAATTACCAGTTTTTGCATTAATCAGTTATAGTAGTTTTATAAGCTGTTTGAAGCGGAAAGAAGATAAGGATAATTGTATTGTCCTAAATACCTAAATTAAACTGCTATTACGTGTACGATAATTTGTTAGCCGTAGAATGTTTGTGCTGTTTTGCTGGGTCATTATAAACTATATTTATAATAGACAAATAGGTACCTTATTTAATAGATTTACTTTTTTTAATAACAACAAATTAAGCGTTAAAAAAATAAAACTCGTCTTTGTATAAGTCATTTATAAAATTAATGTGTGAATTGAGTTAGAAACTAAAATTTTATTTTTATCAAAACCTCATAATAATAAAATATATAGAAAAAGAATTATACGCTGTAACACATCAGTGATTCATTCATTTTTATAGATAGACTAGCTGACCCGTGCCTACTTCATTGGGCATAATGTTAAAGTTAATTATCCTTTTCGAGTTTTTATATAGCCTTTGACACTCTGCAATAATGTGGCTTTCTATTTGTGAAAGAATTTTTAAAATCTATTCAGTAGATCCCGAGATTACCCCTTACAATTTAACAAACACATAAACTTTACTTCTTTATAATATTAGTATAGATGTACTCTATACATTACTAAAACATTTCTCATCACCGATACCTTCTTCGCATAAACTTCAATATTGTTGACTGCACTTTAATTAAGAAGTTTGATAGAGTGCATATCGCTTGTGGAGTTTATTACATAGTTGTAAACTATGCTTGTCTGAAATGGGGAACAAACTATACGCTATACATTTAGAAATCTTATTTTAACATATCTTGGAATATAATTTAGTTTCTAAAATGCATGATGATGAATGACCTTCTTATGAGAAGAGCTATTAAAAGTTCCTACAAAAAATATATTATATTTTGACAAATATACTTTTGGGATAGGTCGGTAGTTCGTGTTTTTTGACATGTCCAACATGTCATCTTTATATCTTACGCCTTACGGATAAGAGAATTCTTTATTTTGACTTTAAGTCAAATCTACTTGAGGGTAATTATAACTTATAGCGCACTGATTGTCCCTTAACTATCGGCCCGTCGTAATTGAAGTCTAAATTATGTAAAAGGACGCTCTTATACTCGACGACGCACACGCTAACCGAAAATGTTGCTGCTATAAGAAATTTACCCTAAGAATGTGAAAAATTGAAATCTACGAAAAGATCTATGTAAATAAACAAAATTGTCTACGTTGAAACGGCTTCACTTTGCTCACATGCGGTTCTAGGTCTATTATTCTATGCTTGTAATGCTGTAGATACCAGTAGAAGCGGCGTGGTTGCACGATGCTGTGTGGGTGTACGCGCGCGCGCTGGCCGCAGCCCTCAGCACCGGCATCGAGGCGAGGGACGGCCGAGCCATTGCCACTTTCATGAGGAACACTACCTATCGCAGTGTTATGGGGTAAGCTATAGTCTATTCATTGTCATAAAAAGCTTTGCACATATATTTTCGTATAAAGGTTGATGAACACTGCAAATAAAACCATGGTGTTACCATGTTTGAAACTGTTATTACATATTTACAAATTGTTGTTTGAAACATGTAATACGTATAGTATAGAATATAAATATTATGTTAATTGTATCTTAATTAAAATTAAAACTTTGCACTGTTTTTTCAGATAATTTTGTCTTAACAAAATGACAGCGGTTTAGTTTTTAACATTTGAATAAAGCTGTAAAGTTAATCATTTTTCCAGTAACTAACTATTTATTAATCAAAAACGTTTTTCTTTCTTTAAAACGAAATGTTTTTGCGTCCTTTAGGTACGTAAGTAAGGTACTTGTAATAATTTCAGTTACGAATTGGCAACTGTATATGGTATTATTTTTAGTATGTTGCGCGAAACGTTTGATCTAATTACTATTCTTGTAGCGTTGTTGTGCTGTTATAGTGTTCTAGTATCAATATCCCACTCGTAAATTTCTTTCTTTGGAACGACGTCGGAGTCATTGAAATGCATGACGTGTTAATTTTGTCTTCCGCTCTCTGAAATGCGAATTTCTTTATAGGTTTTGTCGCTGTTAATTTAAAATTCATTGTTTATTTAAAAATCTGTTAATGAACAAGACAACTTTTATTATATGTATTCATAAGTTTACAATGGGTTATTTTTTTCTTTAAGGAAGAGGATATTTCTCGTTAATTGCTGTCAATTTAAAGAGATTATCTAACTAACAAAGACAATCCATTATAGCGTTATATCCAGACTTTAATATAAAGACATCGTGACTTATATTTGTTAAGAAACTTTTGTGACTAATTGGCTTATTTTATTTAAGTACTGTTCGCATTCACGAGCTTATTATATCCAGTTGAAAACGACTAATCTCAGCTCTTCAAAGGCTTTTGAATGACAGCTGTTGTTAATCTTATAATTGATTGGCATTAGTCAGAGCCGATTTCATTGTATAAACTACTTATCTGTAATGGGCAAATAAGAGCTCGCGAATAAGCTTCGTTTAATCTCAACAGATATAGCGTTCATATGGACGAGAACGGGGACGCTGAAGGCAACTACACATTATTGTCAGTGGATACGAGCAAACCGCCGGGACTTTACCCTCTTGGAGTATTTCATAAACTGGCTCCAGTAAGTAAAGTATTTTCGCAGATTTACATTCCAAGACGAACGAAGGGTAGAAAAATTCAATATTGCATTAAATATAAGTAGCTATTTTATTTTTCGAATACAATTATACCAAACATTTTTTTGTCATAAGAATGAAAGGTGGTTTTTTAATGCCTATTTATGTGTATGAATACGTAAACAATCACTAAAGGCAGTCTTTCTGGTTTCGCCTGTTCAAATTGTAATCAAAAATGCTTTAAATGCGGGATTGACATGTTTATAAGCCATTAAGCAAAAGTACCAGTTTATTGGCGGCCTATAAACCGTAACGCGTTAAGCCAAATAAACACTTTGTATCATTCTAAAATCAACATGTCGATGTTAGCGTATTTCTAAGGTCAAATATACTTTAAGAGATTTAAATTACTTACTTAGTTTTGCCTTGTACAATAGGGACCTTTTTTAATTAATTATTTTGGCGTTTATAGAAATATGTATTAATACTAATGGTACCTTTACTTCGTTAAAATATAAAAAAAGGCAATTTAGAACATCAAACATTTTCTGTTTCTACCATTACAATAAAACGTTCCTACATCACAAGGAATGAGAGAAAATAGGCATTCTTTCAATGAAAGGAATTCCGACTAGCCAGTATTAAATTAAAGGTCGCCCTTTACTTTTCTATATGTATTTTTAATACACTTTGTTTTCTCTGAACAGGAATTACGATTTCTTCGAGATATTAAATGGCCAGGTGGCAGAGTGCCCCTTTCGGAGCCGCCGTGCGGGTTTCGAGGAGAAAAATGCGTCAGTGAGTAAATGAAAACTAAATAAATGCTCCGGGCATAATCGTAAATACTTTTAAAAGGGCGAACGCCTCGCGACCCTGAAAGGAGGCAGTTCCCTTTATGGATATAGGGCGTTAGCGGCTAATAGAATCAACAGGACCGGAATACATTAGGCCGTCGTCCAATTTTGTTAGAAGTAAAAAAGTAATACTTAGCTGGAGGTCGGATGGCATTAAGCGCAAAGCTTGTAAGCGAGAGTGAGTGGGGTGGGTCGTAGCTCGTAAAAGCGTCCTAACGTGCGCGCGACAAGCGGTGGCCGCCGGCCGTGCGAGCGAGCGTTGGCCGCACGCCTCCCGCGGCGCGCCTCGCCTCGCCTCAACCCGCTACATACCCGGACTGACACTGGCTCTTAATGGCTCTTTCCACTAATAAGTAGGCTTAAGCCATTTTTTTTTACATTGACGCGAAAGCAATATGCCTAACATTACTTCGCAAGATATTTTAATAGATTCTTAATTTTAAAACTTCACCTTCGACTTTTTTATATATTTTCAAAAGTTTATACTTATAACTGTTATAGAGAGGTTCTTAAGCTTAATTTAAATATCGTAGTTTCACCGAACCGAAAAAACGATATGGAATAGTACGCGGTTAAAATCGGCGACGAAGCTAGTATTAGTAAGGGGTTACGTACATAAATCATGTATATCAATACTATAAAACCGAGCAAAGACTATCTCCTGTTTACCCCTTATTCCATTGCAATAAATAGAGTAACTGAATTTAGATGCGACGTATTGGCAGATTTAAAATAATCCCTTATTAAAATATCCTTTCAGACGAAACCGTATATCGTAAATACGACCTTGTATGTTTATTATATATAAATAATGAAAAAGGGATTTTATAGTGGGATTCTGTCTTTCGTTGGCTTTTTGCATTATATTTATTTTATTTAAACATTTATTATACTGGAGAAAATAAAAGCTGGTAATTTCGAAGTGAAATGTGTCACACATTATTATAAGCAATTTGAATTACAATAATAGGCTTTTTGCTTATCTATTTATCACATTGGTTAATGTGATAGATGATAGATCAAACTTGTATGATACAACTGCATGCCCACATTTTAGGAGTAATTGATGACGATTATGATTATATTTTTATAAAACAATTTTATCGATTACAGCTAGTATCAAAGCTAGCAGCGTTAAAAGTTTTTGGTATTAGTACGAACTCATTTGCAGCACTGTAATTCGAGAGGCTTTCCTTTATCCAATTAAATGCCCTGAGCTTCGGCTTATATCGAACTTACTTTAAGAGATTCCAATTCGAATCTTGTCTGGGCAACGAACATACAAATTGAATCGAAACGTTTACAGCGTGGCCTAAGTGCTTCAGAGGTATAATATTTCGTTTCTTCGATCTCCTAAAATGTTTGACGATAGAATTCCCTATTCATGTTTTCTTTTATCTAAGTTTCCTACCATTAACTACATCAAAGCATTTTTTATATTACTTATATACAAAATATGCAAAAAACTATATGATCTAAATCCATCCTAATATTATAAATGGAACTTGAATGAATAAAAGGAACTCTGTATGTCTGTCTTTCCATCAGGCTAAAACTACTGAACCGATTAGAACGAAATTTGGTACACAGATAGTCTAGAGCCTGGGGAAGGACACAGGCAATTTTATTTAAAAGTCCACGCGGACGGAGTCGCGGGCAACAGCTACTTTACTATATATGTATGTTAGCTAGTTTACTATAAATGTATGTTATATAGTGAGCTACAAACAAAAGCTTTTAGTTACGTTAGTTTACGTATAATTATAGTTAATGCGTCTTTGAATCCTTGTACGCTGTAGTATAATTTACTTAGTTCTTACTTTGTATAGGTCATATAGGGGCTTGGGCGTTGGGAGCCTCCGGAGGGACCCTTGTATTGTTAGCACTAGCTGCACTAGCCTTGTACCGCGGCTGGCGGTATGAGCAGGAACTCGATTCTCTTCTATGGAAAATCGATTTTAGAGACCTCCATCTTCCAGACGAAGACCAACGCGCCAACAAACTGAGTAGGTAAACGGAATTTATAAATGTTGTTTGCATGTTCGTGCCTTTCAGTTTGTATACTAATTAAGCATGAAATATTGTCCTAAATAAATAATGGATGTATTGCGTGTAGATTTTATGTGCTAACCGCTTAGTCTTAACATTTTGGGAAACGGTATAATTGTCATATCAAGAATCATAAATACGAGGGTCAAACTGAAAGTTCTTAGAAAATCAAAAACTGATTACATTAGCCAGTTATCTGTTTTATTATATCTTTTCAAAATATTGTCCATTCACGTCAATACACCGCTGCATGCGATGGAACCACTGGGAAAAGCACTTTGCCCACTCGTCCTTAGGGGTCTCTTCAATGGCATCGCGATACGCA
>DWAJ01000051.1:0-58013 GCA_018238005.1 Eurema mandarina | reverse complement strand
GAGTGCTCAAACTTCATACTTGTAACGAATTGAATGTAAACAAGTCATATCGTTTGACACAAAAAGGTGAAGTGGACAATGTAATTGGTTATTAAAAAACGCATATATCACGGCGAAGGAGTGCCGCGTGGGAGATACAGGACGTGATTTGTATGGAATCACGGTCCCGCCCCTTCATTAACATGCTAATGCTGATTCTGGAGCGGAGATGCGGAGATGCGGAGATGCCCACATTGTATTGGATTAATTTTAAATTAACACCAAATGACCATATTCATATTGGTCTATAAACAACGGATTCGTGTGAAGGGTGCGTTAATGTTTTAACGCCGCATGACGGTGTATCGATTATCTCAAAAACATAAAATCGAGATGCTTTTATGACGCGTTTATTAAATAAACATTTATAGGGTAATTAAATCTATTTTCAATTAGATTTGGTGTTATTGGGCGCGCATAAACCCGAGGAGTTTGTGTGTGGCCGAGGCGGCGTCGCGACAATGCGTGCTGTAATGTATGCGCATCGGGGAGGTCCTTGCGGCCCGTGGGAAGTACACCTTTCTCTTTTACACGATAATGGAGAATTGAGCAACAGGTGCCATATACAGATCACTATTAGACAATAATAAAAGTGCTATATCAAGTTTCTCCGTTATGTTTACATGACAATTATCACGGGTATATAAGCAAAGCATATATCCGTGTAGTATCTGCCTACTGTATCAGAACTACGTTCTATGCGCTACGCGAGAGAGTTGTAGCTCATACGGTCGTAGCTTTTACAGATAACTTAAGATTGGACATATTGGAGTCTAGTTATGACTCATAATATCAAGTCTTGTTGACAACATACCGATCAACTTGCCAATTTTTTTCTTTTAAGATTTTGACCGCGTTCTAACTACCCCTGAATCTCTCATGTAACGCAATAACATATTTGATGAAATGGCACTTGTTTTCTATACAAATGTATTTTTAGCATAGTGCAAACAATATAAGACTTACCATATACGAGTATATTATTTTTTAATAATCAATATGTAGGTGACCAACTTGACCTATTCGTCGTAATTTGGTAGAATATACAATATTAAAAGATAATAAAATTTAATCCGTTTTTACCCTAAGAAATAAGACAAATTATTGTTGAAGTCACATTCCCCTTAACTTGAATAAGACTGTAAATGGTTTAATTATTAAAATATTTCTGTATGTGTAGATGTGTAACAGCACTAACAGCGCCGCTTGTGCGCAATTATTCTTGCCAAGTGCTTTATAATTTGGCAAACCCTCGGGGAAAACGCGAAATTACGAGATTTTTAACGAAATACGGTTGCTGTCTAGTGTGTGGATCAAGTTGTTGAAACACTTACATTTACTTTAATATTTAACAACGTGAATCGAAATGTCTATCTCATTTCTGTGGTACTTTTAACGAAAATAGGTAATTTTTTAACTTTATTATGAGACACAGGTAATGAAAGTTTTCTCAAAGGCACATATTTTCGCGTTTTCTTACTACTTAGAACTTAAACTTTTTCTCCCTAATACATATTTTGTTTAAGTTTATACGCTATACAC
Source organism: Eurema mandarina (assembly GCA_018238005.1). Classification (NCBI taxonomy): domain Eukaryota; kingdom Metazoa; phylum Arthropoda; class Insecta; order Lepidoptera; family Pieridae; genus Eurema; species Eurema mandarina. The sequence continues at coordinate 56,432 of DWAJ01000051.1, read as the reverse complement.
TATACCGTGTTGCATAAGATTACGCGATTCTGGTTTCTTACTCTTTATAGGTTCTATAGTTACTTTATAGTCTAGAGATAAGCTTGAACTGTTAATATGCAAGTGACTGTTTATTATCTTGGACCAAACACGAGCGTACATCGCGTGCTCAGCGAGCGGGCACTCGGCAGCCGCCGCACCGCAAACCACACTGTTTTGGAACGCACTCTTCAATTATCAATCATAAATTCCGATACCACTGCACCGGCACCGACTGCGGTCAGCTCATTGTCATATTTATCTTTACTTACTCCTTTAAACGCTATGTAATTTTTCGACGAAAAATTGTTCTACATTTCGGTAAAATAAAATCAAACTCGACGGATAATTACGGTTACCCATAACTTATTTGGGCGCGTAAACGGTTCGGTCAAAAACTAATTTATATTGGAATGTGATATACGCGGATCGCCGCGGGCTCGTGCCCGGGCGCCGAGTGTTTTTAATCATTACTCCTTAACTGTTCTCAAAACACTACTGACGAGCCGCCCGCCGCGCCACGCCCGCCCGCTACCGCTAACTATTTTACTGATTATTATCTTAACTATCCTGAAAATTCCATATAAATTATAACGCACACTTCCTTCTAATCGCTCGCTTGACCTAGCAACGGTCGGACTACTCGAAAACAATTTCAACAAACCACGCACATTTCGAATCATTTCGCCAAGGTGTGGACAATCTATTTTGGTCCGAGCAATTTTTCCATTTCTTCCCGCTTCGGTTCCGAGTATTTCGTCTACGTTATAGAAGCAATTTTTTGCCAAGTTAGCGATTGTAGCACGGTTTAGTGAATCGATTCGTTCGTCTCGTCGGTGGCAGTTGGGTTAGTGGCTAATCGTTGTCACGGTCGGAGAGCGCGGCCCGCCATTCTCACGGCGCCGGCGCCGGTACAATCAGGAACTCACTTTTAATATTTTATGCATAATACGTAGCTTCTATAGTATAATTTACTAATCTAGAGGTTTGCATGCATAATTGTAAAAACTCTATAATTAGTAGGTAGTTGATTTGCATTCTTAGTTTTAATTGTTCTGTTAATGCTAAGCTTTCTTAAGTTCAAGGAGAGCTTATAAGTTTTATGACAAATATTATAAAAATTATAATATAAATATATAAATTTAAATATTAAATGCTTGATGATTTGAAACAACTTTAACAGTGTGAAACAGCTCTTTTGAAATATTACGTTTATTTTTATACTTCATTATTTTCCAGCACAATTTTAACCAACATAATTCAGTAAAAGTCTGTTCTTAGAAGTTAACAAAAAAATCTTTGAAATAAATGGTATAGTGCTGATTTATCATAAAAAATGCAGAACGCAATTTTCCCGATTACAATAATACTTTAGCAAAGTGTTTTTGTCACATCGTTAAGCTTTTGTGTCAAAGTAAAAGGAAAGATATTTAAATTGGTTGCCTGGAAGAGATTACTCTTGAGTGATAAGATCGCCTGTTAATTATACTGTTTGATTCAATCAAATTACAGCTTTTCCGTATTTCGGAGAACTCTTTCAGTAATACATCTATACTAATATATAAAGCTCAAGAGTTTTTTTGTTTGTTTGTTTAAGCGCGCTAATCTCAGGTACTACTGGTTCGAATTGAAAAATTCTTTTTTAATTGAATAGATAATTTATCGAGGAAGGCTACATAACATCACGCTGCGACTAATAGGAACGAAGAAATAATGGAAAAACAAATCAACGGGGACGAAGTCGCGAGCAACAGCTAGTTTCACATAATTGTGTTCAATTAGAGTTCTATAAAGAGATTCTGCCGTAAACTATAAGAAAGATAAGCTCGATTATCTGAAAAAGTTACAATGTCTCAATCACTTAGATGAAGTATATGATATCATATGTATATGCTGGCTTCATAAGGCACAAAGATGATCCGTTATGCGGGGGCGGCAGACATCCCATATTCGCTCTGTTGTCCGTCCATTGACATCAGATAGGCAATGTACTCGTAATCAAACCGTCATAATTGTGTATATACCCTTTTTCGGGTCTATGTAGGTGGAGGTTATAAGTCTAGTTTTTTATAGCTGTATTTTTGGCAAAAAAAAGATCTATAATTAAGTGGGTAAGATTCAATTTACATTCATACAATTTGGACAACGTTTAATTTAATCGAAAGTATACTTTTACTTAACTAATATTGTAAAGCTCTAACTTAAGAGTTATGGAAATGGAATTATAAATATTTTAAGCATAATATCTATATCAAAACAAAGCACTACCCAAAAACAAATAAACATATTAATATATGCTCTATATAGGTATAGGTAACATTTAATTAATGGGCTAATAAGTCTTAACATCTGATGACTCAAAGTGGGGAGCGTTGGTGTAGTGCACCCCTGCCCGGAGTTGGGCTTCATACCAAAGTCCCGAATAGCACTGCATTGGCTGGGCTGGCGTTACTCTTGCCATAAGGAGTGGGTCTAGCTCGTCTTCCCTCTTCATATTATAAAAAATAGTCCATTTAAATATCGATCTGTTTAGTTTGACTTTTAAATAATCTAATCTACCTAAAACTGATACGTATATAAAAAGAATAAATTTACGTATAATCCGTCACGCGGATTGAACAGTCAATAGTCTAAGTAATCGATGTTTATATCGATGTATCGATGCATCGATATAGCTATCGGTAATCGCAATCGTCACTCGGCAGGTGCGCGTACACCTGTTTCGATTGTTGCATTCCGAGTTCCGAGTCCAGGATTCCTCTTCTGTAAACACGGTCATTTAACGAGGTCCAGCTGTCGAACAATGCCAATTGAAATTGCTATATTTATATCCAATACATGCTAAATGTTTAAAGATAATGACATAACTTTATATAGAAGAAAGTACTAAAAGACAAAAAAGAACAATGTTACATATATTTAGTTACATTACGATGAGATACATCGTACATATATGTAAGCCTATGTAAGGCGTTAAGATCCATTAAATTAGATTAGCTACTATAGACGAACTACTAAAATTTGTTAAATTTATATGTATTATACATAAAAACCTTCCTCTTAAATCACTCTATTAAAAACCGCATGGTTTCGGTTAATGATTTAAGCATATATAAGGACAGAGAAAGCGACTTTGTTTTATACTATGTAGTGATTTCAATCTCAAGAGGTATTTAAGTACATATATAAATTTAAACCATACACACAGCTCAGAAGGACTATCTTTAAGTCTACCTCGCTAACGGATGAGCATGCGGCCCTTTTGCATACTAAAGGGCCAAGACCGTCCAATTAATTCTACTCGTGGCCTCTAAATCATGTTCATTTCCTCACCTTTTTCTAGCCCTTGCAAGTTGCATCCTATATTCAAAGAAAAATAGCGATGTACAAGACTATATTAAACTACAAATTGTGGTTAATTGACTTTGGTATATTTTCGGAAAGATACATTATAAGGTACCTAATATAAATACATGCGTCTAAACAAAATATTATCCTATCATTTCATAAGTTCCTTTTCCCAATAACTGATCATTTAAAATTTTGACATTTAGTAGATCATAAACAAAATATTTTTTCAATAACATTGTCTATAAGATACTGGCCCTTAGTATGGTAAAATAGTAGGACGCCCTGTATAACGGTTGCATTCCTTGAAGGTATATGTCACCTACCAAGGTGACTGACGTAATTTATATATTCTTAGTTATAGAAGTAACAAAATTGTATGTACCTACTGGCAATGTTATACTTTAAGAATTGAAAACAGATGTCAGAGAAGTCCTGGTTGGTAAATCAGCAGATCACGTTTATTTCCACTTGAATTTATCACAATTATTCACAGTAAATAGACTTGTGTTCATAATCTTATTTAGCATTATATTGATAAACCCTATAAGATATATACCTTAGGATAGATACCTTAATTTGTCTGGTATTATAGTAAAGAACACATTAGTGATCTATTTTTGGATTCGAACTTCACTTACACGAAAAAAGAAAAGTCGTCACTTAATTGCCTATTATTTCTTACGTACTAATCCTACTTATCCTATTATCTTATCAACGAAAAATTGCAATCAGCGTTGACTTATCTTGGTATTTCCCCGGCGTGGCGCAAGTTGCGGTGGCTGGCACGCGGAGAGGCTTGCCTGTTTGACGTTCCCAGGCGATAACCGTATCTCCTACAAACACCTTATTTGAAACACCGACAAACAGCTTTTCATACCAATTCGAATCATACAAATTTAGTCCTTATCCCCTTGAGATAGGAGCCCAATAAGATGCTGCATTTCAAACATCACGACGCGATACGCCTGACACGCGACCCTTATCTCCAGGTTCAAGTGAAGACGCACGTCACTCATTGTTTGCGTTCTAATATCGACAAGTGCATTACTGTCATCATTTATCTTATTAACATAATATTGTATCACGGATTCCGCGTTCTCTGAAATACCTATGGTATCTACTTGGGGTACTAAAACTGTATAAAACTGACATTAGTTCTATATTCGTCTGATAGCTCTCAGAATTATCGAAGATTGTTTGATTAATTGAATGTTGACGCCATATGAAATTACTATTGGTCGAACTTCCTACAACTACAAAAATACTAAGAGTAAATTACTCGAACATGTTACTTACTAGTGATGCTACAAATAGCTTTTATTGCCTTTACACGTATGGTAACTACAGTACATTGTCGCTTTAAGAATTCGCATCAACACCTGCAGTCTGCACCGCATCTGCAAGGCCATGTAATAGGTCACAAGGCCGATCGGCACGCGCTACCTACTACCTACGTTTGCATCGCCTGCATAAATGATAACACGAGCTTAAGTGGCGAAAAAGTCTTTTACGACGCTTTAACGAGTATAAAACCAGTGGTTAACTTGAAGAGGACTATTCTGTTATCAAATCTTATAAGATTAGTGGATAAAGTTACTTTAATATAAATTAAAACTTTTATTCCGTAAATGATAACTAGTACATTATCTGCAATTGTATGTGTGACACTAAGTTGTTATTTATATAATACAAGAGTTGAGGTATGTCGCTTTGGCTTCTTTAATATCTTTTTAGCTAAATAAGAATGTAGTTCAGAACATGCTATTCGTACAGAAGTATAAAACATATTCAATTAATTAAAAACGATTACATTAGCTTCCATACTCTACTTTTAACGTTATACAATTCGTGTCAGTTCAACGGTATTAATGTGTAGATTTAGCTTAAAGATATAGTGATTTGCTACTCATTAGTGTACAAGTGTTCTTCCGTCCATTAAGCAGTGCGGTACAGATTTAGTTCAGACAATTCGCAACATGAGGGGCATGTGGGGATCTTCGCTAAATGCGGCGACATCCGCGTCGCCAGTGCTTCTGTTTTCTTTTCTGTCTGCTTTGAATATTCTTCTAGAAACATACAGAAAGTAGTTGACGAACGAAATATATTTTAACATTAAATTGGTTAGACTATAGGTCTTTTTATTATGGTATTCTTGTTTTATTGTGGGTTTACGGCTTCGAATGAAAAAAGGATTTTTTACTAAGGATTGTTTTCTTTGACTTTGGTGTTAGAAGACGAATTTACTGAGAGAAAAATCAGTAGAAAATTCGAATTATAAATAATAGAGTTTGTTTGTTTGAACGCGCTAATCTCAGAAACTACTAGTATTAAAATACTACTACCTACGTAAGACTTACAAACAATATCTAAAGTTGATTTTCTCGTCGAAGCAAGCATAGACTAAGTAATTGATATTGATTCGAAACTCGCTGACCCAGCATAGGATTGATTATCGGAAAGGTCAGTAACCCACTTCGCTAGTAAGCGCTGAGTTTTGGCTGGCGCATGAAAACTTTATTAAGAACATCAATAAATATATCGTAATGTAAATGTAACCCAAAGAATCCCTAAAAGAAATATAAACGTTTACAGTATTTACGGAAGGGCTATCAATGACTTCAAAGTTGATGTGACTGTACATTAAAATAAAACCAAAGATATGGCGAAAACGCGGGAAGAGGACTTTACTTAAGAAAACCATTTTCCCTGTCCGAAACTGACTCAAGACGTAAACTAATAAAATGAGTGTTTATTTAACTTCGAAACAAAGTCAGATTCAAACAAAACAAACGAACGAGTGCCGAGACAGTAAAAGCTATCTTGTTTCTAAATAAATCTTAGCGAATAACTTTGCGATCAGTGTAGGCCACGGGCAAATAATTTTAAATGTTTCATCTGCTTTAAATTTAGAGTAACGAGAATGGATTTGGCGGATGCATTCATTCCAGCTGAGTGTTTATTGAATAAAATGTGAATGTTGTCACAATACTGTCATCATATTAATGTTAAGACGATTTCTGTAGGCCATTAAAAATACTTTAAAGCGACTATTAGGTACGTGTATTGATTGCAATTCATGTTTAAAGGAACAGAATAGCGCTTGACCACAACTTACTTGATGTCTAATGTAGCTGTGGTCTACGCCCTAAGGTAATCTTAAGTGATATAATCTTGTATTTAAACATCTAAAGTATACAAAACACCTAGATAAATTAAATTTGCAGAAGGATGAAATCTAAGAAACGAAATAGTTTAGGTACTTTATATCCGATCAAAAATCGCAGACGATTTTTCGGGCTATAACTATTATCAAACAATTTTGTGACAGCACAAAAAAGAAATGATAACAAAACAGAAGCCGACAGCCTGTAGAATTGAAACAATTGACTGTTATTACAAAATTCTCCACTTAACGTATCAGGTTTTAAATAACTTGGAGTATGGGCTTATTATTTCATCTCTAGTTATACTTTATAAAAAGTTATATAGATGAAAAAATCTATAGATCTTTTCATATATCACCGTGTTGCTAGGCCACGCCCAAATTGCATTGCACAAACTCGACGGCCAGTCGGCTTGACACAAAGTCGACGAGTCTTATCAATCTACACACCAAAATGTCATCTTGTTGCAATTATGAAAGCAAGTGGTCTCGCGTGCCTCACGCCACATTTTTGGGCAATTGTCTAAATAAGTTCAACGTTTGCTGTACTATGTTATTCTGATTCATTAGGGAATTAATTTAAGTAATAATTAAAATACGTATGTAACAATTAAATAAATTGTACAAATGTTTACTTTAAAATGTAATCATTTTCAAATCACATCGATATGAATCCTCAGTAATAATCCACAAAACAATTAAAGCTTAATTCATTAATATTATCTCTCACAAATTCAAAATAAAAAATCTTACAATGTAATTATAAAGCTCGTCTTCGTTTCAAATAGAATTAAATCTTTTACATATTAAAGAAATTAGTTGATCAGAAACTAAATAATATTAAAATATCATCTCTATATAGCATCAGTATAGAAAGATCTTAGTCAATCGAACAACCAAAATAGACTACATTGGACGCATCCATTTAAAGCTAACATATACAACAAGTCCAAAAAGATGTATCAGCTTAGTTTGTACGACAATTTATCGAATATATTTTGTGGGCGGCGCATTAATAGCGAGGACAATAAAGACACGATCCTCTGATGTCTAAATTATACGAGATGTACAATAAATGTTCTCGTTACTGTTGAGTTATTTTTTATTTGTCATAAAGTATGTGCGATAGGGCGAGGATTTCTGCCATTTTCCGCGTTTGGCGCATGAAGTCATGGCCGGAAAATTTTGGGTCGCATGATGCCATCGTTAGGCTATTCGAAATTCAAAGTTTACTTTCTTTTTTTTTTAACGAATGACTACGTGTTACACGTGAAGTTCTTTTTGGAGGAAATTTGGAAAACAATTTTGGATAAACATATAAGCTTACTTAGCTAGCTGCTTTTATATTCGGACGTTATAAAAAATTAAATGCATCTAATTGATAGTTAATTTAAAAAAAATTAAGTGAATAGCCCATTTGGAATTCATGTAAAAAACTTGTATAACATTTCGTGTATAATTTACATGAATTTAAAACTATTTAACATTTGTACGGAAGACTCAAGAAAGCTTTTGCAAGCAAGTTCCCATGACACGCTGCCTACATGTCATTCGACTATTACACCATGCGATTAGCTTTGTTCATTATAATGTGTCTTCTAAATCAGAGCTGCACATGTGTACAAGTCCTATTGTAGGGCTGTGTTCACACGTATTCATTTGATTCTCTCACGGGCAGGGACAGCCCTAGTAATTGGGACAGACACGCACATTGTTCATTGTTCCATAGTTAGTATCTTGTATGATAACATTTAGAAGCTGTCAGCGTGGTTTTGTGACATTTTTCACTGAGAATTGGTGGGGAGGAAGCACAGAATGAGGAGAAGGACATATGCTACTTTTTATCCAATTCTCAAGGAAAAATACTAGCATATTGGTAATATTTATTTTCGACGACCGCTTGGCGCAGTGGTAGCACAACTACTTTCTGCGCGAAGGGTCGTGGGTTCGATCCACACACCGCGAAAATATATTTGTAATTTACATTTGTGTTTTTCTGGGGTCTGGGTGTTACTATGTATTGTATGTTTGTATTTACAAAAGAAAAGTATGTATATGTAAATTATTCCGTTATCTAGTTGCCATAACACAAGCTTCTGCTTAGCTTTGAACTAAATGGCGCTGTGTATAAATGTCCTGAAAATATTTATTATTATTATTTATTTATCAAGTCAAAACATCAGTCCAATAATTGTAACGCAAGATCATGCATGCAATAAAAAACACAAATGACAGACAAACGTAATGTTTGTAGTTTAGTAAGGTTGTGACTTACAAAAAAGCATTAAATTGATATTTTTTTAATTATATAAATATTATATTAATAAAAATTGAATTTAATAACATCCAAAATCTGTATATTTATCGCCTCTAAGGCGGGACAAAGTTTGCCGGGTCAACAAGTAAGTATATTATGTTGTATTAGTATGCTTAAAGGGTATTGGGCGATACTACTAGGGAGCTACAACCCTCCCGTAGACAAAACGGCGTCAAGTAATAGATTTATAAGAAATTTGCAGTTCGGTTGTTATGTAGGTGCGCTGGAGAAATACAATCTTTTTCCTACTATTATTGATTCCGCATTTCCTTTTTTATAATAAAATCACATTTTCCTTTCTCCCTTTTTAAACGGCAGCAAAGTACCCCAAATGTTCATAGACACTAGCGGGCGCTTACCACCATGTTGCCATTAAAAAAAAGAATCCAGAAACTAAATTTTAATTTAGTCATTTAAAACATATTTATAGTATCAATATCATATTAATGTCTCAGTTTTAAAGTGTATCATGAACTATAAACGAACCTTATTAAAAGTTCTAAATTATTGTTTTTGTGTGCCGTTTTATAACACTGTTGTAGCGCTACCTCCATTGATAATATATAATAGATATGTTGTACCCATAAAAATCAACCGAAAAAGTATTCCGCACAGCAGCGGCAACACACATACATACAAGTCAAAACGATAGAAAAGAGATAAATGATAAAACCAACAAGAAAAAAAGAGATAGTTTTGTCAGCTGCTCTTGAATGCACCGGCAACCAATCGCCTGAAGGTAAGACGTCCTAATTAGTTTGTTTTCGCGTCTTCACAACTTCTTACGTCTTTTGCGTCTTCAAAATTTTGCGCTTATAACATATCTATTTAATATAATATCATTGGTTACCGCGATATGTACGGTTTGTAGTCCATAATTGTATAATTAAACATGCACGGAGTTAAATATGGAGTGATATAGTTATGGCAAAATGTGTAGAAAGCGTAACGGAGTAGTTAATTGCTTCGCTAAGAGTGTACGAGGTGTTTTAACTTGAGCGTATTGCGATGTTACAAGGTATTGTAGTATAGTCATCATGCTGACTATAAGTAGCGTCACGAATCTTTAGCGCTGAACGAAACCTACGCAGAAGTCAAAAATAAGGTATTGAGGGGACGGCACGGCGCGCGGGGCGCGTGATCGTCGGGTGCGCGAGCGCTGATTGGTTCCACTATGACCATACCTAATTAGTTAATTACCATACCTATACGTCAATTACGAGCGCGATTCTACCGATGCGCAGCTATTCTCGTCCAGCGCTAAACATCCGTGACGCGACCTACCTAAATGTAATTTTCCATATGTAATTTTTGGTGATAAATAAAAATTATTATTATTATAGTGTAGCGCTTCCTAAAGCTAACCTATGGGATGTCACGAGAAGGAATTCTTAGTTATATTATATATGTATGTAAAAGTTTGTTAGGATATAAGAAAATATTGTTTTTTTTTCTTTTCTTTATAAAGAAAGAACTGCTACATTAATTTAACTGAAATTTCGCATGCTGGCAGATTAGATTTTGAATTAAAGAAATAACATAATTATGATACTTGTGATCCCGTAATTGTGAAACGGAAGCTACACTCGTCAGACCGCGTGGCGCGTCTAGTAATAATTAATTAATCAATGTTTTATTCTGTTACCTATCTGTATATACGCATAATATTATCAACGGCTCAATAGTTGAAATGATACTTCAACTACTGCTTTTTTATCGATTTTATAATTATTGAACATACTGCGCACTTTACGAGGAAATCGTAACGTAGCGATATTTATAAATAACTAGCTGTTGGCCGCGCCTCCGTCTGCAGGGACTTTCATATAAACTTTGACCCCCCTTTCCCCTTTCATAACCCTTTTTTCAGTTATAAGTAGTCTATGTTTTACTCAGGCTCTAGATCATCTGTGTACAAAATTTTATTATATTCTGTTCAGTAGTTTTGGCGTGAAAGCATAGACAGCCAGACAGAGTTACTTTCGCATTTATAATATTAAGAGGGAGTAGGGATTAATTGAAGAACAGATATTTAATATATACTTATGTTAAGTTACGGAATTGTAAATTTTATCTTAAAAGAAAAAGAATTTTTCCCCCTTTTTTGCTAAAAAGTGTGGGACCCGTGCGAGTTTCTTACGCCGGTTCTTCTCGCTGGGTTAGTTCCCGAACCGGTGGTAGGCACCATGTAGACTTTCTGAAGGTATTTATTCCAAATTTACTCAGACAAAAAAATTCAACCAAGCCTTAAAAATATCCATAAACAGTATGTTGATAGGATATGTTCAAAATAACAATAATGAAATAATGAAAAAATATATATGATTATAAGGTAGTAAAGGATTAAAATATTGGATATAAAGGATGGTAGCTAAAAAGTTTGTATTCGTTGTGAAGTTCACTGTACTCATATAACAAATGTATGTGATTTCTTGTGGCCGAAGTGCGCACGCGCTGGTCGAAGAGATGCAATTAAGTGATAATTAATGTTATAAGACAGACTATGTTTTATATTTTGTAGCGACCGTTATAATAGCGACAAATTCTGAATCGCGTGTATGATATTTACTTTGAATTTAATAATATTTCGACTTTTTGACGACTTACTATTGGAGGTCTTGCAGCCGTTTCATAGTTCAACTAGTTAAAGAACGACTCTTTTCTGTTCAAAGGAGTGTTACGCCGTCTTCTTTCTAATTAGTCTAAGTTCAATTAAAAATGATTAAAGGTCGAAACAATATCAACTGAAAATACTGCTTGTAATATTTACTTAACGTTTACATAATCTAGTAAATTTAGAAGTACATAGTTACATATGCGTTATTAGGATCCTTATTGTATTTTAAGGCACTTCTTATTTTTTACTAAATCTCTACAATTTCCTTCCTGTATCTCCGTTGAATGGTTGTACCCTTAAAAGGCTATATGTTATGAAGTTCAGTGTACTGGCATTACGAGTGTATGCGATTTCTTGCGCCCGCGTCGGAGCTGCGCACGCGTCGCCCATTCAGCACTCGACGGACCGCATGCGCAGGTGGCCGAACACCATTGATATTCAGTACATTTTCTCGTCATTACTACTTTTTTAAGTTTCCTGTCGCAGCATCGAGATGCCCAGGATTTTATTTTTTATAACCGGCACGCCGGCAATGCGGAATGTGAAAGATGTTTTTGAAATACTCGCTCCTGTCAAAAGAATAATGCAGGTGCTTTTCTGTCGTACTCGTGTGGACGGACATACTTGTGTAAATCTTGCGATTTAACGATAACCGTTCAATTTGAATAATTTATAGCATGTGTGTACTTGAAAAAAGCTGTATTTTTAATTGAAGAATTCGTTTGTTCGACAAATTTTGATGTCTTTTCATCTTCTTAGTCGGGCACTCTTGTCAGAGTGGTCGTGGTTGCACTGACGTGGTACATGGGTAGGTGGTATTTGGGTCGTGAGCTTTGAGGAGGGTAGTTTTCCCGATGATTTGCTTCCATCTCGTTCGGTTCGGTCTTTTCATCATAACATAGTATAAAACCAAGTCGTTTTCTTCCGTCCCCCTTTGTAGGCTTAAATCTTTAAAACTACCCAACCGATTTTTACTATAATAACTTTGAAAGCAACAATTCTCTAATCGATAAAATTGTAACAAGATCGTGAAATAAATTGGCCTAAAACGTTTTATTATCACGAATAATTCCGTATCGCAATCATGATGGCATCACTGCTTATAATTTCTCTTTCAGTAAATACACGACTGTTCCATCGCGAACGATGTCAAAAAACGGTAAGTAGCTAGAAATCTGATAATTGTAATACCATCGTTGTATTGTAATAGCGTTTTGTATTTACTTTCTTTGAGCGGCGTCTCCCACGATTTCCTTTATCGAAAGCTTTCTCCGCGATAAGAATAGAATGCAAGTGTGTTACGCATACACTTAATAATAGGAACTATCAATTAGTATATGAGCTATTGTGTTAAAACAAGCAAAGGTTATAGATGAATAATTTGGGAGATATTGGCCAAGTAATTTATAAGCATAAAGAAAAGGGTTCTGAAGTTGACCTTTATGAATGACTTAGAAGTTTTTCACTTTGGTTATTTTTGTCAAGTTGGGTCTATAAAACTCCGAAAAAAAACAAAGCTATCTTTAAAAAAAAATCATAGTTTTTATATTATGATAAAGAGTTAGGAAAGAGAATAAGTAGAGGTAACAACGTCATTGTCGACGTCTCTAATACACCTATTAGTCTGTAATCGGTCTACAGCCGGACGGGATGAAAAGGAAATGACGTCACTAAGTATTTAAACGTACTTAATTTTTAACAGATTTTTAAAAATAGAACACTACAGACTAGTTAAATAGAATAAGTATCACAAAACTCATTACTCGTTACATCATACCATCACAGTGAGCCCGCATATATAATTTTCAACTTATTTTCGTATCTTATCCTTTGGTAAGTAATATTTTTGTAACCGCCAGTTTAATTATCGTAACACAAAACTGCGGGTTTGTCTAATTAAGCTCTAATTTCCTTATTGTGTAGTTCAAACAAAAAGGATGTAGAAATAACATTACCTATTAACTCATTCTAAATAATGATTTTAAGGGAGTAATGTATGTTGATTATTATATGAGTTATGAGTTAAGGAGAGAAGTGTTGCAGCAGAATATGTTAGTATCGTAGTATTGAAGGTCTATATCCATATATTAAAAAAAAAATATTTTTAAATAGATCATTTTATAGTGTAATTTTCTTTATTTTGAAAAACAGTTTTGATGAAACAATATCTTTAATAAATTAATTAAGTTTTCCAATATTAACGTATTTTCTATGTTTGCAAATAGTATAACGAAAACGACTAAATATTTCTCGGAAAAATTTTCAATCATGAAAATTGTTCAAAGCGGCTCTAACCGTAAAACATTTGTATGAATAAGTCACAAGCCCGTCCGTTCCGAGTAATTTATGCCGCAATTTTCCGCAAAAACCTTGCCGCATTACGTAATAGCGGGCGTTTGTATTATGCAAGACATATTTAGATTTGAGACATGAAAACGCTTCAATTATATTTTTAGACCAGTATACGATATACTTACTACTAATATTAGGTAGTAGGGAGTAAGTAGGGATGATTGTTACGCTTTTACGTAGAAACTATTGGACCGATCCTCATGAAATTTTGTACACATTTTGGAGGTATCAGTTAACCATAGGCTTTTATTTTCGATATTTATTTAATAGATTCAATATGAGGATAGCCGTGGGTAAAAGCTTGTATAATATACACATAATATGTATTATTTCGACTTCAAAAATTTAAACAGTTACATTCAATATTAAAAATTTCGCGTAGTTCAACTGTTATTTAAGGTTATTATTGTGTAGGTCGTAGACTGTATATTTGTTGAGAATGTTAATTAATTAATTAAAGCTATGAAAATATACTATACGTAATGAATACTTAAAGTTTATATCTATAAAACATATTGCTTGTAAAAATGATATCGGTGTTATATTTACAATCTGTGTATTTTCATCGAATCAAAGACTTAAAGGAAATTACGCCATTTAATAGTTTAATCCTTTTTCTTTGAGCACATTAGTTGTTAAATAAAATTGCCCAGTTATAAAATCAGTGCCCATTAGAAGTATGGCGTCGTGAAAACTAGGTAATTTCCAAGCTTTTATTAGGTTTTATCGACCTCAAGGCGTTGACCGGCCGACACGCGTGTTCATATTTCGTCCTTACTAATATAGGCCGAAATAATCAAGATAACATGCAAAGGGTAGAAATTGTTAGTTGAGTCGACTGTAAAAGAGTAATTCTTAAAGATTTAAAAATGATTTTATTGTGAGCATGAAAATACACTTACGATTGTAGATTAAATTTTAAGGTTTGCCTTGTGGTGATTTTAATTTATGTTGCTCTGACTTATTTTGACTCTGAAATTTTTTGGTATTTGTGAAAATTTTAGATATGGATTCGAAAGTTTAAAGCAGCTGAAAAGAAATAAACTCATTGTGAGTTTTCAAAATTCGTAGACTTATACATTGCGTGTGTGTGTGTGTGTATGTGTGTGCGTGTATGTTTGGGTGAGTGTGTGTGTATGCGTGCGAGAGTGTGTATTTTATTGGAACGAAAAGTAAAAAAAAAAAATAAACATTATTACCATAGGACATATTGTTACTTCCAATATATTTTAAATATATCGCCGGTGCATTCACGCGCAACTGACAAAGCTAACTATCTTTTTTTCCTTGTTGCATTAATCATTTATCTCTTTTCTATCTTGACTTGTATGTATGTGTGCTGCCGCTGCTGTGCGGAACACTTTTTTCAGTTAATTTGTATGGGTATAACATGTCTATTAAGTATTCATTATTCATTATATCATTGGTGACTTCGCGACTATGTACTTATATAATATACTTCGTATAGCTTCTTTATAAAATAAGCTAATAAGACGGTAAAATGTAGAATCCCATTCAAATTTGTTTGAAAACAGTCCTCACGAAAATATATGTAGGTATTTGAAGAAAAAATTCTCGAAACTCGATTTATAAAAAATGTACGCTGCATTATGTCAAACGGAATCGTTTACGTTGTTTGCATGTTGTAGTCGTGATTTATAAAATACTAGAGCACGTAAGCCCCTCGTATCGGGTTGCCATAAATTCGGAGGGGGCTGGCGGGCAGTCGCGGTCGCTTTTGACGGGTTTCCGCATCAACTAACTATATAATCTACGTTCAATAAAAACATATTGTTTGTTATTAACTGATTTTGAGTTTAAGAATTATTATTTTGAGAGAGATGTGGACGTGTGTGCTGGGTTAGTGACGTAATTTAATTTATTATAAACGTAGATTAAAAATTAAAAAGATACCTTTTTCATAATTGAATGAATATTTAAATTACTCGTCATAAAACAATCTTAGTCGTTAGTGTTATTCTGTTGATATTATGCAATTAGGTATCTATGTATTTTCGTCGTGTTTTGGGATAACAGACCTTTCAAAGCATACGTATAGGTATATGTATGTAAATGTATTATGTATTTAAAATGACATGTTCGTGCAAAAATTTACACAGTTATTTATTGAAGGGATATTTCTATTCCGTATCATTGAAACAATCATAATATTAACCCCTTTTTTTCTTAATAGGAATATCCTCATAACATATAAATTCTCACATACAACAAGCCCCATTGAAACTCAAATCATGCTTAGTATATATCACCAATAATATAAGTATACAAGCCCGTAAAAAACTAGATTGTATACAACTTGTATTCGCGAAAGCAACTTAAATATCAGTCAAGATGGCGCCGGCGGCTGTGCGCTACGTCTAGGGAAGATTTATTGAACACAAACACTAGAAACTTAGTCACTATGTGAAAATGTTGCCATGTCCTAGCCAAGAAATTCCAGACATGTACTTTAGTTATTTTTATAAATCGTAGTTATATTTTCGTTGTCATTTATATGTTATGGGTTAATTTTCAGTCAGTGGTAAAACTAAGCCAAATTCGGTCAGTAATTTTCGCGTGAAAGTAACAAATACATACAAACCTCACAAACGTGTACATTATAAAACCAGTAAGCCTTAAATTAGACAATTTATCATAAAATTGTAGTTTAAAAATTGACTTTTAAACTTTGAAATAAAAAATCTGCTCAGTCGAATGGATATTCAATAAATACATGGATATGTATGGGTATAATTATAATTGACTTTCTTTTAAAAACTTCTTCACTAAAGCAATGCTATAATTCGTGCCCTAATTCTATTGTAGCTTTAAGTAAACATTCATGTTTAGCCGCGATTATATTTAATTGCTCGTGTCCCATTCAAATTTGTCATTCCCCATTCCCTTTGTGAGCCCACTTCTATTGAATAGCTATGCTTTTAAATTGGTCGTTACGTGAATTACCCTACAATTACATTAATTTCGGGACTTTTACATTGAGACCCTCCAATAGAGTTATTTTGGCGTAAAATTGGATAATCGGCAAAGGCGTGCGTATTTGTAAGATTAAAGATATACTTAGAACTAAGTAACTAAACGTGAACGTACTTGATGTTGTGATATTGTGAGCGCGAGCAATTTGGATAAATAAATAAGAATAATAATTACAAATACTGCAATTATAATTGATTGTTCAGTCTAGCGAGATCAACAAGACCGGGCTGTCGACGTAGGTACTGTGGACGCTCTCTACTCTTGATAAGGACATAGGATATTAAGATGGTACCCTCCCGCAGAAACCGGTATCTAGCAAAAGCGTCTCATCGGAGAGATTTGCATTTGTTTCGTAAGTATGAGCACTGGAGACAAATATTCCCTTCCCTCTTTACAGTTTATCTTTTACTCTTTTATAAAGAGTAAAAAGAAGCGAGACTGTCTCAATTGTCCGACATAACCTATAATAATAATTGTACCCAATTTTGCAACCAAACAAACACGTTCTATTTGCTACAGACATGTGTATTTACAATATGGCGTTCCGTGTTCCAGATAGAAAATGTCAAATCACGGCAAAGGCGCCGTCGGTAACACCTTGCCGGCAAATTGGCAGGAGCACATGTCTTAGAAAAAACACATTTACACCCGGCTTATACGGCATACCCCACATTGTTTCGCCCCATACGAGTTACTAAAAGCTTTCTTTTATACAAGTTTGTAATGCATTCCGAGTCTTTTATAGACGAAAAATTTCAGATTAATTCTTAAGTGGATTTATCGCTTTATTTTATCAAAATTTTATACTCATATAAGTCGTAAGTAAAGTTAGTATATACTTAAAGTAAGTATATCAAAAATTACATTGACATAAAACCATATTTTTATAAGAAGTGATTAAAATTTCTAGACTACTTATAATTAACAAGTAAAAACACACCTATCCATAAAAAAACCAATGTTAACTATATAGATACTCCTTGCTAATATAAAAAATTAACTCTATAATTATCTATGGTTAATAAAAAAAATAATCTGTCAATGTCTGTTAATAATCGTAACATTTGAGCGGTTCCGAACCGGGGCATTTAAGCCGAATATTTCAATAGTATTAGACACCTTGTCGTCCTTGCTACCAGATGGTATCGAACTAGGCCGAACAAGGTGAATAGATTTGGTTAGTGCACATTTACAACATAATAACATGTTCAGATTATTCCATAGACTAAAGGTCACTTTGACATTTCCCGTAATGTAGACAATTTACAAAAATGTATTACTATTACGTAATGAATTAAATATTAGGAATATTAATACCACACAATAGCTTTAGTCATTCAGGTGGCTGATAGGCTTCATAAGTCTGTAGGTACTAATATTGTTAACAGTTAGTCTTCGGGTTTGGAGATGGTAACAGATCTGGAAGGATTCTATTCGATTCTTGGTGAAATGGAAGTGCTGTGTTGCCACAATTTTGCCAATATCTTGTTGTGGGTGGATAACAACGCTTAAATTTAACTAGTTTTCCAAAAATTGTATCCTTCAAGCACTAGTCGTGGAAATTTCTAAGGATTTTTGAAAATCTTTAACCAATACATAGACATACTAGCAGACCCGTGCCCACTTCGTTGGGCATAATATTAATTAGCCTGTTCGGTTTTTTATATAGCCTATTACACTCAGCAATAAATAATGGCTATTGGTGAAAGAATTTTTAAAACCGGTTCAGTAGATCCCGAGATTACCCCTTACAATTTAAGAAACACACAAACTTTACTTCTGTATAATATTAGTATAGATTAAAATACTATTTGACATTTAGGAGTGTCAAAATTTACGCGGCAAAATCGCGAGACAGCACAGAAAGTAGATCATAAAACAATCTATCTTTCTCAAATAACATTGTACTGAAAATTCACTTTCAGCGGAATAAATTGCAAGCAAAGATAGGAGCCAACACAGAACAAGATAAACATCATAAATAGGTCTATCTCTATCGTGTTACATAATTTTCTCGTTTACGGTGTAAAAGATAAAGGGAGATAACAGAGTTTCGCCAGGACAATGCAAAGTATTACGGGATACAATGGATCATGGCTCGAGGTGCTATGAGTGTTATTTTAAACCTACTGTAATAAGATTACGTGTTTTTGTCCGAATGAGCTTTATCGATAACGAGATCGGTGTTGATCTTAACAGATGGAGACATTTCTTCTAAATGTTTTAGATTGTATTGTTAAGAGATTGTAATTGAATAATAGGGATAATATAATTTGCTTTTAGCTATAATAATATCTAACTTGATGTTTTGATGTTGTTTATTAGCTGTGATTCGTGTTTTAATCGCATAAATAACATTTCGATAAAAAAAGCTTCGCTCCCTATAAAAAATGTTTTTATGAGTTTTATTAGAACCAGCTACTACACATAACATCTTCTCAAACTATCGTTTTAGATGATAGTTTCAATTTAGATGGTCTGTGCCTTGTTAGACGCGTCTAAATGGCGATTTGGAATCTATACTCTATACTAATATATAAAGCTGGAGAGTTTGTTTGTTTGTTTGAACGCGCTAATCTCAAAAACTGATGATTCGAATTGAAAAATTATTTTTTTATTGAATAGACAATTTATTGAGAAAAGCTTTAAGCTACATAGCATCACGCTGCGACTAATAGGAGCGAAAGAAATCGACGGGTACGAAGTCGCGAGCAACGGCTAGTAGCTTAATAACTGTGAAAATACAATAGGTTTTAACAAGTCCTAATACTAAAGGGTCTTAAAAGTAAGTCCTCATGTAGCTAGTATTTAAAATTTTTTAAAGTTTTAATTCCATTACAATAAATAAACCTTTATTTCTCAATGTTGATAAAGAGAAATTGTATCGTATTCTTTCAGTGGCGATATTGCTTCATATGTTTGTTTTAAGATTGTTCGCGTTAGCACTTTGAATGTGCAACAGATGGTCTTTGAACTTCAAGGGTCGGTGAAATGTTTAGTGTTGCCTTTTGAGATTGGATACATATTTTTTATATAGCAATGACGTTTCCATGAATGCATATATTCATCAAGGGTTATGAAATAGGAAGAGGTTTTTTAATACGTTTTCGTAACGTGATTGTAATTATAGAATATTAGTGTATTTTCTCGGTAATTGTTATTTATATTATTTCTATAGGATAAAATCTTTAAGTTAAGTTTTAAAACCAAATTGTGATGTAATAAATAAATAATTTTGTTAAATAGTTACTCGAAGTTACAGAATATATTTTTGTTTTTTCTTTAGGAGGTAATTTATTTTAAGCACAGCAAACAATACTTATAAAACATGATGTTATAATATTTATTAAAATGCCTGTCACAATACTTGTAGGTACAACACTTGTAGAATATTTTCAGTATTAAGGATTTTCTTTGATGTTTCATGTTACATATAATATTATAGTTTTGTTGTCGACTGTACCATATACCTACCATATTATATTTTTTCGCCTAAAATTATATACAACGCGTACCTAAATATATGCACATGTGTGTTAAAAAATTAAAGTTCATTTACATTAGGCGGAAGTTTAGAGTTGTGTAAAAAATATTGGGGCGCGCGCTTTTTGCTCCCAAACATAGGGCTTCGCTGACAGATGTATGAAAGCTGCTGAAATTATTTACGCGCAATTACACTATAATTATTTGCGTTTGTGGTCGTTGCATTCCTAAATTTAATTAAAATTTAGGGTTAGGTATCTAAACTAATGTCACTGTGGTAGAGTATGTCAGCTTGTGGCGTTGTAAGGGATAAATTTAATGCATGGATTTAAAATATTTGTACAATTAGAAAATCACACCATTTTAAGTGATATTTAACCGACTTCATTACTGTAATAGTCAATGGTAATATCAATTTGATAAATATTTGATATTTTACTTAAAAAATAGGAACACAAAGAAAAATAATAATTAAAAATATTTATTGTGTTAAAAATAGAATTTCTGGTCGTAATAATCGGACCATAGCATTCGGGACTTAGAACAAGAAAATTTTACATATAAAATATAAATTCTTATTTCTTACTATATTCGTTTTATTTTTTAAATTCAAAAGTAGTAATACTTAGTAATACTTGTTTAAGTCAAAATTGTTTGGTACCAATTTGTAATCTTGTTTTTATTACCATTTTGTTTCTATATTGGTAAAGTAAGAAATATTCGTAATTTTAATTTTTATTTGTGTTTATACCTCTGGTACGCCAAATAAACTACTTTTTTTCTGTAAGCATAACTGTACGCTGTATGTCTTTTTTATCATAAAATATCTTATATTTTCGAGTATCACAAAGCGGCGAAGACAGACCATAGCTTAATGTCCATCACACATCCGGAGCACGTCGAGAGTCTATAAATCGTGTGGTTTTATTAAATTTCCTTCGCTTAGATGAAATTAATGAGGATGTCCAAGCCACCGGATTCTTGTGAACTACGCTCGTTTGTCAAACGTTATGTTTCTTCTAATACTTCTTCACTTTATCTTGAGTTTTATTTGGTCTAGTAAACCAAATAATCATTATATAAGTCCAGCTCGTCTCCCCACTTCACCGTATAAAAAAGCCCATATGTATACTCCAACTTGAAAATATTCAAAATGTAGATAATTAATATTTGGTTATTGTTATTTAAATGCCAGATGGATTGAAGACTAGCTTATATTTTCCAGATTAACATTGCCTGTGAGACTCACACATATTTTGTTACTAACTCAATAGCTGTACCTTACAATATCATTTAGGACTAGCAATGCCCCGCGACTTACTCCGCGTAGTTCCCGCTCCCGTGTTAATCCAGGGTATCGCCTTTCTGTATACCAAATTTTAACTAAATCGGTCAAGCCGTTTTTGTGTGAAAGAATAACAAACATACATCCAAACATACTCAAAAATTTTCAATTTATTAAAATAGTAGGATTAATTATTCAGTATTGGATCCTTTTTTGGACGGTGAGAAATCACGTTACGTTAGTATTGGATGCTTACTAAATTATAAATGAATGTATGGATAGATTTAGCTGAATTTTGGCATGCAGGGAGAATAGATTCTGGACTATCAGATAGGTTTAATTGTACCCCCGTATTGTCACGAGTAACAACAGGGAACGCGGTCAGTTATCTATACTTTACATATCAATAAAAAACAAATATTAATTTTTATATAATTTCTTACGAAATTCAATAATTTACTTATCTATAAGTAGTTGCAGAGGATCGAAGCGTCCCCTCTTATAATATCGTAAGTAAAAATAAGCCATTTTTTATTGCCATAACTATTTTAATTTGTTCTTAATATAGAAATGACTTCGCACGTGTGCTCGAGTGACATATGCATGGATTTTTTTCACATTAATCCTGCATCTGGTTTCATATTTCATTCAAATTATGTTTGAACTTTCTAATTCCGTAACTGGATAGATGAAAAACAAATTTTCCTTAATAGGTATTTTATTGTATAGATGTAAGGACGAGTTAGCTATTTGAGAAAAGCGAACGGTCACAAAGAAGCCGACGATGTATTTATACACAACTAGCGACCCGCCCCGGCTTAGCTCGCATATATTATGCTTGTATAATACATATGAACATTCCTTGAATCACTCTATCCATTAAAATGCGCATGAGAATCGGTTGCATAGTTTTAAAGATAATAGCATACATAGGGATATAGAGCCAGAAAAAGTGATTTTGTTTTATACTATATAGTGATGATTATTATCATACCTTTAAGAGCTATTGAGTCGTTTTAATACTCACAAACAAAAACCCTTTTCGATTATTCTATACAATCTTAACCAATAACATCGCTGAACAGCACGCGCCTTGTTGAGCGCTCTTTACCATGTCAAGACTCGTACCAGTACAGGAAATAGCCTATTACATTAGAGGAGCAGCTGCCCGCCAGCTGACGAATTTCACCAAGTTTGCGAAGCCCTCCTTCCGCTTCCGACCGATTGTGGTACAATTGACATCGCGAATACTTAATCCGACGCGACGTTCAACCCCCAAAGGCGTTCGCTCTGTTCGTTTTGTTGAAGGTTATTTGACCGCGATGCTAAATTTTTATGTAATAATTTTTTTTTCATGTACTTGTAATATTTTTGTGCTAAATTTTACCGCGATAATATATTGGTAAGTTGGATATTTAACTTGTTAATATTTGCAATAGTTGAATAGGTACTAACCTAAAATTTACGACGTAGATACTGAACTCTTAGAAATCTTCAGAGAGATCAGTGATTTAACTAAGGTGACTGGATAAAGTAAGACACTGACAAGATGTGCCGTTCTTAACACTATAGGGAAGTTTTCGTCTCATGACTTTTTTACCGACGACAAATGACAAAGTAACAAAGCAACTAGTAGATGGTAAACAAAGATTTTTTTATCGTGATAGTAGTCACCTACCTACTAGTAACTGTAGTTGTAGTATTCAAAATTATTGCCATAACAATAAAAGCCTACCCAAAGACAACATGTTACAGTCTGTACCAACGATAAACTGAAAACATTTACGAACACTTGTAGACTTATCCAACAAACGAAATGATTTCATTTTTGTGTTAAAAATTTAATATTACTACATACTAGAAGACCTTAATAGGATTTCCGTGAAACATATTTTTATTGTTACCTACTTAACAATAGATTCGTAAGTAATGTCATGTTGCAAGTTTCATGTGTCATAGCGATTTTGTGACAATTGTTAGAGGCTTCACACTATACGGTATCTGACCACGCATTGTTTGTATAGTGTATCGTGTTTTATAACGGATTTCTAACATATTACATTAGAAATGTTTTACTGTTTTTCTATTTATCCGTGTAAAAAAGCATATACACTGTCGAATAAAGATATACTAAAACTAAATTCATTGATAGCTCTTGGATTAATTCAAATCATAAGAATCTTAGGCTTCGAGGCAGGAGGACCATGTGAGTTTATGAAAATGTCATAAGTAAACAACAATACAAAAATTACTTTTTTATCATTATAGTTCTCGGGTGTGAAGTCGCAGTAAATTGACAATAAAACTTAGAAGATTAATAAATAAACATGAAATCGCATATGATTAGGGAAATATAAGATTTCGAAGACAATCTAAAGCATATTTGCTCTACCCCCGAGGGATGCAAAGCTGCGTCGCACGTGCGTCCGCGCACCTGCCTACTAACTCCTCCCAATCTACTTACGATATACACATTAACCGACTGCGAAGAGACTGAGAAGACATGCATGAACATACTTGTTATGCGTTCTAGCCTCTTTCAACTAACTTAATTATTTTTCTAGTCTTAAATAATGTATTTGTAAATCACAGCTAGTACTTGTAATACAACATATATGTACTTATAATACTTGTAATTGGAAAACAACTGTACAAATATTTACTTTGTAAAACTAATCTAACTATTAAAACAACGGAAAAAGCATGACGACAGGGTGCAGCAAAGAAAATATCAAGACTACTTCGATAGCATTAGAGTTACGTATAACGTAATAACGTCACACCTTAGTAGAGAACTTGCTTACCAGTGACGTCAAGTGGCTTTGAAGCAATATATCTCTCGTAAGTTTTCAATCTTAACTATTATTATTCATTAATCTATTCCAGGGATATTAACATAACAATCCATATCACGTTCAACGTGGTTGGAGCTCAAATAAGTTCAAAAAAGCTTCGATAAGAACATAAGAATCCGAAATAATTTTCAGTAAAGAATCGAAGTCTTAGTAAACAGACAAATTGCGCTAATCAATGTCCGACGTTTTAAAGCAATAATTAAAAATTATCTCCCAAATTACTTTTAAGGAGCCGTTTCTCTCAATTTGGACAGTAATCACTTCACTTAATCGCAAAAGCGGTCCATTAAGTATTTTAACAGGCGTTTAAACAAGCGATTAACACCAATTAGCAATATTGATACTTCCTTTTACGATCAAAACAAATACATTGTTTATGGTTGAGTTGAGTTACTTTTTAATCTGTTTTACAGTTAACTTTTGAGGTGGAATTTTTGATTTTTTGACGTAGCAACATTGCATTATGGTGCCTAATAAAAGACAAAATAGTCTTGATCGATTTTAATTAATTTTTTTATTACCTTGAAGGTTTGTTAATAGAATTAAGGTTAAATTTAGTATTATATTATTTATGATATATATTTATGTGTTTTATATTAATAGCTAGTTGTGTCACATGTTTATCATAATTATGGATTTTAATGTTTCTCCGAACCTTCCTGCGTGCCCAAACTTCATCCATATTAATTCAGTTGTTTTTTCGTAAACGTAGGTAGTTTATTGTCATACGTACTATGGATATGAAATATTTAATATAAAAGCTCCAAAGGTCTCGTTAATCCAGTTAATGAGGGGAGACTGAGGACAATAGGCGCGGAAGTTCGGCTGTGTCCGCCGGAAGGGGCCACCAGCCTTGCCAACCGGGATCAATGAACAAGCAGGGCTGCCAGCGATATAATAAAATTATAGGTAAGAATGCAAGGTTGGCCAAACAAAGTTTTTTTTTAAATAATTAAATTAGGTTAGAAAATTCTTAATTAATAGTTATTTTTAGCTATATTCATGCTTAAACATTAAACGTATTTTTTGTCTTCTTATATTTACGGAAGTCGAATTTGATAATGTGTTTGGACTACTATATTTGGATTGGAATAGTTATTAATTTATTTAAATATTAATGATAAAGCCCTGACTGTACTTAACAAATCACAGCATAATATTGCGGTCACGTAGCTAAATATTATCACATCAGCATACATTTGCATATAATTGGACGGTCAACGGTACGAACTATACATCGATGCCCCAGCAACAGGAAGTTATAAAAGGCGAAATTCCATAGCTTTCCCACGGGCACAATTAACTTATAATTACAATCGCCCAAACTTACGTGATTGTACGTAAGTTTTCGGGCTTAGAGCAGTGTGGCTAATGGCCGTTGTTTATGACACCTAGGCCGCCTACACAATACGACGAAGGTTGTCCCTTACACCGGCTTTGAAACGGCACGTATGATCTTCAGGGTAAAGTTGGATTGGAACAACATTCTCACGTTCCCCTATTGTCAACAAAAACACCAGGAGACACTACGATACGTTTGCTGCATCCATTGTTCTATTCTACACTGTGAAATGTAAACAAAAGTGTGAATGATGGATTGTCGCTGAATGAATCGGACACGGTAAATAGCGAGGATTCTTTTATTATACGAGTTTAACTTATTCGAATAGATATAAGAAAAATAAAACCTCCTTTGTGAAAATATTATTTCGATAATTAAGAAGATAGAATCTGACTTTTGCTTTCAAAGTCTTCATAGATTCTTCCGTCTTCACCTTTTATCATCGTTCGTCATCGAACCGATGAAAATCATTAATTACACGCTTCTGAAAGCAAAGAATGCATAAAAGCTCACAGGTTACGGTGGTAGCTGACATAATAACGACGTCATTCATGTCCGTCATTCTCTGCACAGCCTTCCGGCGATCGAGCGATTACAGTCCTCACAACTATCCTATTACAACGAGCGTCTGATTCATTAATACCACCTCTATACCTTTGATTTAGAGATCAAACTGGCTTGCAGTAATTGTAGGTATTAAATGCAACAACAATTGTTATAGGTAGGCTGTTCCTAAGAGTTTCTGATATGTTAATATGGTCTCTATCACGTTGGAAATTAAGACTAGAATTCTATGAAAGTGTTTGAACAAAAATAAAATGGAGGTGTTCCATCCGTTTGGACATTCCGCGCGCGTATTGCAAGCGGACTTTATTATGGTAATTAGTTTTATACTTATTGTCGTCATATTCGACTATGGTATTTTGTATGCTTTTTAATGAAGGAATATCCTGCAAAGGATTTCCGATTATGAATAAAGGGTTTATTGGAAGGACGTAGAATGTAAAGCAGCTTTTGGAACTTTTGAATATGTGCGAAGATCTTTTGTTTTGTTGGGAAATGCTCACGTTTGCCTTCAATTAAGGGGGGCGAAAGTAGGTTATATCGGACTCAAATTGACTATAACACCTTCCGTAATTCCCCATATTTTTTTCTACTTTTGTTTCTTTAAACTTGGTTGTTTTAAATTTCAATTTTAAACCTCTTTTTACTCACTCACTCATTAATTCAATATTTTAAATACGTTATGAATGATATCATTTAATTAAATGATATGTTAACGATGAAATACTGTTAAATTTGGTCTTACTAGAAATTTTATAGCATGGTTTATCTTTAAAAAAAATAAAGCAAAATTAAATGTTATTAAAAATAGAAAAAAATATATTTAATGATACAAATATGAATCTAAGTCACATCAAAAACAACACAGCTGTTTTTACAATCCCATATCGGAACGGGTGATTAAATCGGGAACCTGTTCATCCGCTGCCAAAACAATTCGATGTGGTTTACGTACGCGGCGCACGCACAAGGCTTTTAGGGTTCCTTATTCATTTATTCAAAGGTTGACTGAACCCGCTATTTCCTCTTATATGATTTAACTACACAAAATGTTCTTACAAGTACAATGTTTTATTTTTATATATTTTTTTCGCAATCTGCCCTGTAGTTTCTACAAAAGAATTACAGATATACTTTACCGTATATATACTCATTACTCGTACATGTACTTTTATACATTCAGCAAGAATTTCTTAAACCTATATAGTTAGAATTTCTCATTTTGGCTGTTGTTCATAAAGTAATTTATATCAGATTTATTATTGAAATAATGTCAAAAATATATTATATTTTATACTAAAAGGTACGGAACCATCAATCTTCGCTCAGCTCGCGCTTGGTCGAGTCGTCGTTTTATATCTCATTCATAGTGTTAGTCGCATTGAAGTCGTATGAAGGATATCCGACGGAAGCTGATTCACCGCGGCGGCCAAATACCGGTTATGCGAGCTGTGCTTTGAAATTGAAAGTGGCCGATCATTGTTTCAAATTTGTAATTCAAAAATAACAATATAACAATAACTTATATTTATATAAATTTAATTAAAGCTAATTGCTCACATATATAAATCTCCTAAGGTAAATTGTTATGTAGGTGTAAGCAAATAGCTCGCCAAACCAAATAATTTAAGCTAAACGAGGTAGCCTTAAGGAGATTAGTCTATTCATTGTGTCTTGTTAGGCTAGGTTTTAGCCGCATGGAAATTTTCTGAAAGATTCCGTTTCATTGTATGTCATTTTGCCAAAAATCCTTTCTTTTCGTCCCTCCCTCATTTAAAAGCTGGCAATTAATTCGGCATGAGTACAGGCATCAGTTTTGTGGCGATGATTCTTGCCTTACATAAAAAAGAACAGAATCATCGATACAATAATTGAGTACTTACAAATAGAAAAACAAAAATTAGGAGGTGCATTTTTTTATATTTCTTTTCTTATACCTTACTTATACCCTTTAAACCAGGTTTAGGTCAAGATGTAATGATGATGCTTGTTCGGACATGTCGTACGAAGTTCATAGCTCTAGTAGTATTGAAGACATGTGTCGGATATCCGACGGATACTGATTTGCCGCTCGCGGTCATCGATACCGGTTTATGCGTGTCTATGCTTTGAAACCGAAAGTGTCCAATCGTTGGAGACATAATATGTACATTGTATGATTAGTAACACAGCGATTCTTAATGGTAATAAGAAAAACCAGCCATCTTCAAAACCAAATGTTGTTTGTAAAAGAAACTTTGGGTTTAATGAACAATTTTAACTAGAGCTAATCGCTCTGCAGATGTACGTTGATAGACCACTCATAATAGACAATAATGTATTTACTTATTTATCCATATTAACAAAACTGAAATGTAAACATTGAGTATTTCGCCATAGGTCTCTCGCTCTACTATTGTAGAAACATCTTTCCAAATATTCATCTCTAAATACGATGTTTCTGTTCTTTGTAAGCGATGCTCCAATTTTCCTTTACATTACCTTGATATAATTTACCACTAGCTGTTAGACAATGCACTTAACACGTCTACATGGTTAGCATTTTAACCGAATTACCTATACGAGAATTGCGCAACCAGGTGAGAGTTGGCATGAATTATTTCGCTAGTATAACGGCTAATTTAGGTCAAGCTTGTATCAAATATTCCGTATTGGGCTGGGCTTGTTCTGGATAGTTCTAAAGGTTTTCTCAAGCTGTGAGAAAGCGATTATAATAACAAAACTAGTTTTAGAATATGTATAGGTCACTAACAGTATTGATTTATAATAGTTCGTCATAAGGAGGAAATTAATGCACAAAATAGTTAAATGAGATTTTTTTATTTTAGGTATTACGTAATTATTTTGAAACGGACGAAGAAACTCCCAAAAAGCTATCTGTTTATACTATTATTATAAATTTAAATCTAAATTTACCCTATTAAAAGCTATTAAAAGCCACTGACGTAGGTACGTAACTACAGATTCGAAGATCTTCGCTTATTAACTCGAGCTCGTATCAGCTTATTGCATCAATGGTTAATTATCTTTTGTTTTCTTATTCTATTGCTAATTAGTCCATTGACCGACTTTTAGCGTTAACCTCTTGGGTGTTACGTAGCAAATATGATATTACAACAATACTGTAGTGTTCTTTCTTTAAAATAACAGAATTGTATTAAGGTAGAAGTCCAGTAACGGTTTATAGCAGTCTCTCTTACTTTGTTACTCAACTGTTTTTGCACCAATTTCGGAGACCAATTTTGAGATTTGGTCCCCAAAATTCGGTGGGAAGCTGCACATTGAAGTTTAATATACATATTATATATACAGTCGCATATTACTGTGTCTAGGGAAAGTGTTGAACTATAACACTCTCTATACCACCTCAAACTACACTACACTACATCAGTCTTACCCAAAATCCACACCAAATAAGCAAACATGTCATTGTTCAGAATCAGAAAGCTATCGCCACTATTTCTGGACTCATAATGTTCCTTTGCAATTAACTAACCCAAAAGATATACCAATCAATCGCTGGAGATCTCCTAGTCGTACTGCAATACGTGCACTCCGTAGCGTACAATAAAAATCAATAGAGTCCTGTTCAAACATGACCCTAACGTGGAGGGTGTGATCTGTAACCGAGAGTTCTCCATTACCGATCGTGGGAACAGGCGCACACTAAATTATTAACAAAAATATTTACAGACTGCCTACTTAAAAGATTTGACCACTATATGTTTGCGCTGACAGTTTACCGCGTACCTACAACAAATACGTAGTCTATTTTTCAAACTATGGGAAACTTGGGCGACAACAGTTGACAGAAGTTAACCCAATATTTGCTCTGAGCACTGAAAGGGCTGATGTACTTATATCTAATAACGCTCTAGATTGGATAATGTTAGTACGAGTATTTAATAAGTTAGGCTCTTTTGATTCTCTTTCTTTAACGAAACTAGGTAAATTATATAAGACGTAAATAGAAACTTTTATTACAATTTAGCCAAATGTTGTATAAAATTATTTATGTTTTTCGTTCGTATGCTTTTTACAAGTCCCCAGCCAGATTAATTAAGAATATTCTGTATAAAAGGATCAGTAGGTACTTCTTTTTTTCGTATAGCTTTAGTTAATTTGGCATATTATCTGTAGTTATCTACCTACATATATGTATAAGATACAAGCAACTTAGCAGAAACAATGTATAGAGACCGTTACACACTGCATAAAATGTACAAATTCATTTTATTGTTTCTATTATTACAGGGTTCAAGCACGTCGAAACAAAGCCATACACGAGCACAAAGTAGGCGCCTTTAAACAAGGTGTAATGAGGTACTAAATAACAATAATAAACATTGCATCGATTCGCTAACATTGCACTGGCTTGCGTAACCGAGGCACGATCGTGATTCTCAGACTAAAATTAGAGTCTGATCGATATCTAATATAATCTATAAATAATTTACACGTAGTAAACAATTGCTGAATAATGATGGTATTGGCGGCCGAGCCCTAAATAGAGGTCACGATGTAGAATAATCTTGTAAGTGATAAATTGATGTGTTTGATGTCATCGATTCATTATTTGTTAGAGAATATCGAGCTGCTAGTTATTGTTTATGCTGTATGCAAGTGGGTTAAGAACTGCTAAAACCCACAATTATAAAGAACTATCAAATCATTTCTATATACTAAATGAAAATACGTCTTCCTTTATGGGAAGCAAATTTATTTTTAAATTTTTAGTTTGAAGTCGGCTTATTTTTGTTAAAAAATATTTTATAAAATATGGAGAGTTGCCATCGTCGCCATTTGACAGCTCTGGAGTTGCCGGCCTTTTAGAAAGACATAAGCTAAATTCTTAAAGAACCCCAAGTTCTAATTTTTATTACAAGCTTACAATGAAATGAAATGAAATGAAATGAAAATGAAATGAAAAATGTTTTATATCTGAGTGAATTTGAAACAAATATTTTCAGAAAGTCTACATGGTGCCTACCACCGGTTCGGGAAATAGCCCGGCGAGAAGAACCGGCGTAAGAAACTCGCACGGATCCCACACTTTTTACCAAAAAAGGGGGAAAAATCATCTTTTAAAATAAAATACGTGTATTGGATTCGTTGTGTACAATTCTGTAACCACTCCCACCAAAATAATTCATACCTACGCAAGAAATATCATTTAGGCTTGACGTTTGTGTCTATTAATTCAACTGAAAGTAGACAACAGCCACATGGTACATATTTTGTTATAATTAATGAATATGCTAATCAACAAGCATAAAGTAATCCTCCCCATGAAAATATCCAATATCGACTTCTTCATTTTCCTCATCCAAAATTTACCACAGTACCTAGTATCTAATAAAAAGCAATAAAAGCATAAATATGGTCGTTGATAAGCAAATTACTGTACAAAGGACACGGCACGCGTAAGTCGCGTAGCTATGACAACGTGAGCAATCATTCAATCAGCCAATTGAAGACAGGATTGCTAGTTATCCAATAACAGTGGCGCCGACGCTACCTTGAATACATTATCGACATTATTCAATTACTGCATACTTTAAGCGTAAACACGTATCTTATGATATCTATGCTTGATTTGGGAATATTTTTGGGCAGTCATTAAAGTTAACCGTTACTTAAAAAATCTACCAACACTAAAATGTATGAAAACGAACGTCTCGCAAATTGTATCAGTCTACATTGCAAACGCAGCGAGGGATTAAAAGATCACTAATAAAATTAATTTATTTAGAAAACTATACTTAAATTTAAAATAAACGCGATGATTGCCACAACTAGGTGTATCCTGTGCTAAAGACAATCGACGCCTTCCGCACCAGACCTAGGCAGTTCTAATAATATTATTAAGTTTTTTAGTCCTTTCTTTTCCCTTTAAGAACCGTTAACGCCGCATTGGTTAGACTCCTGACTCCTGTATATGTTAATAGATGATTTATTATCAGGCTAACCTCATCTACTTGTATTTGTTTCTCATAATAACATACAAAGTACTAGGCTAACATGTTAAATAGAGAGTAGGTAAAAATACATACTAAGCCGTACAAATGTTCAGATCACCCGGCCGTTCGCACTTATGTAATTATCTTAACACCTTTTAAATGGAACAGTTTTTACACTGCAACACTTCCATAGCACATGTTATATAGAATGAGATAATTTAATACTATATCGAATATGAGTAAGTAGTTTTCGCCTCCGAAAACCAACTCTCAATCATTAACTAAATTAAGCTTAATTAATATAATAAGCAAGAGAAAAGCACATTAAAATTCACAAACCTATAACGTTCAAATAAATCTTATATATTTCTAAAAACAGCAACTAAGCAGAACAATAATACGTTTATACGTAATCCTGTAACATTTGTAAGGTTTTTGCTAAATCTTAGTTATACTATAAGCTTTTTAAACTATAAATATTGTTATTTGTTCCATGTTCAACCATCCTTTACGTTCAGTTCCGACCGAAATAGATAAAACACTCGTTCTAAGAGAGGAAGAGGCAACTTGATTTATTTTCGCGCCGCTGTGATGGATACATCCTTGGTGGGATATTTTTAAATGTCCGAAAGTAGAAAAAAATATATGAAGTAGTTATTGTTATTGAAGTCGTAACTGGGAAGCTATAATCTAACAAGACAGCGTTCATAGTTAATCAAGAATAATTCATAATTGATGAAAATAGGCAGATGTATTTTCACAACTTGCTGGTTTGGTTGTGAACTCAACCAATTTTAATGTTTATTATTTTATAACAGGTAATCAAATTTGTTTTTCTATATCAATCATCATCAAGTCATCAAAATATAAAACTCACTATACAAATTAAAATTAATATCTGAAACACTGAAATTACTAAATGCAATTCAGAAGCAACATTAAATATTCCGAACAAAAAATTATGAAAATGAAAAACGTGTAAACACCTGAACTTACGTCAATCATGATATAACGTATAATTTAATGATAAGTAAATAAAATAAAATCCAGTAAAATTTTCTTAAAAGTAAAATATAATTTATTCGTAACAACTAAGAAAATGCAATCACAGATAACACAAGGCAACAGACAAGAAGAAATGGTAACAAAAACTAGAGAAGTCTACAAAGTTTTTATGGTTTATGGTCGGTGGCGTGTGGATAGATGGCACGTCATATAAATTCGATTGCAGTACGAAATGAGTTATTCATGTGGCTCGGTCATTTATATGACATCTGAGGCATTTCCTCATTGAGCACGAGCGGACCGCTTTCTTTTTGCGTACCCACAATTTGCAATATTAACGGGTTACACTCGCTCATTTATTTCTGTAATGTCCTCAATCTGCTGAGTGGCGAGGGTTGAATTTCAAATTAGAGTATAAGCACAAACAGTTCAAATATATGAGTGAATTAATCCAGTCTGTGCATCTGAATTATTATCAGTTCTTTATGGTATTGAGAGTATCAGGAGGAGTCTAATGGCTACCTCCGCCGATAGGAAAAAAAAAGAATTTGTGACATAAGAATAGAGTAAAGGCAGAGCAGGCAAGATTAGCGACATATGGGTCTATTTATATACCATTTCACACTTTAAATTTACTTCATTGGGAATTAAGCCGTTGGCTGAATTTACGTTTTAATCCTTAAGAAACTCAAGAAAGACTATAAAAATTGCAGGTAAAGATAATAAAGATTTTTTTAGCTCATATAATCAACTCGTATGAATTTGAAATATTAAATATTATCTTTAATGGATTAACGGACTCTGTCAGGAAAATATGTTAAAAATTATTCGATATTACTACTAATATCGAATAATTTTTAACATATAGTAATTAGAAACAAATTACTATTATATTTCTTGCCCTACTGAAATACAGTTCGCTTTTTATTTTTTGTAATACTTAATTTTATATTAAACTCACAGACATGTTCAACTAGACCCTGATTCTTCGTATCAAATTACGAATACTAGTTAATTTAAGGTGATCTTTACCCAGGTCGAATCAAGGCTAGGACAAAGTTCTGTTTTATTTGTTAGAACGAGCTCTAACAATATATTGTTCCTCGCCAAATGTAAATCTTACATTCGGTAAGATTGGTAAGCTTTGTGCAATAATCTAGAATAATTTTGTAGTTGTTATATGAAATTCTAAGCACGTGGGTTCATGCGATTAGGTTACAGACGCTCATTACTCCATCCTGTCTTCAATTTCCGACTCCTACGGGCGATCTAACACTGACCTACATTCTAGAACACGATAAACAGACCGGCGGTCAATCGACAAGAATCGAACAATGTTAACTGCTAACTAGATCAACGTACCAGCCAAGTTCAATACGACCCTAATTTTTTCCACATTTGTTAGCAAATTGATCTCGCAAACCAATAATCTCGTTTTTTCCAAACGATGGACCTTATTTGTCGAATCGGCTTCGCTAAATATAAGGGACTGGAGGTTTTTGTAAGCGTCGCGTCGCATTGAATCAATTTTGTGTTTTTTGCGCGCAGATTCGGAAGCCGCAGGTAGAGATCCTAGATCCGGGTGCACCTTTGTGTAACGCTATTGTTGTGATACAAAAATGTTTACAATTTGCGATTTTTCAGAGCAATATCTGTCAGAATAAATCAGCTGCGTTGTCCGTCTAGTTGGCAAACACGCGTAGTTAAGTACTCTCATGCTCCACTTAAAACGTGTTTACTCGAAAATTTTGTTTATTATAGAGCTTATTAAGTATTTGTTTGATAATATACAATATTGATATTGTAGCTTGAATTTAAATTGCCCTATAGTATTCATTTTATTTGAATTGAAATTTAATAAGATGTTGCATGTTGACAATCAAAAGAAGTAGCTTAAAAGTTGAAAACTCACTAAACAAATACACAAGCCTTATGTAAGATGATTGACCCCAGTTTCTAAGTCAAGTTCAGTATATATTTTAATAAGAATCTACGTGCAGCGAGCGTGACAGTGTGAAACGGTGCAGTGACCAGCGATGGCATGTAGTGGAACTAACAATACCGATCGTCATTACCGTATTTTATCGTATTTTACCGTAAACTCACGCAGCACGCACTACGCAATCTTTATGCAGATTCGCTGTAACTGTCCGATCACAGTTAGAGCATAACGTAGTCGGTACAAACAATGTACGAAAGTGCATACTGTGACCCAAATTTGTTACGCAATTTCTAATCATTAATTATTGAGTTAAATATTCTTGTTTGGGAATCAGTTTTGGTATTTATTTTTATGTCAATGATTCCAATATAAGTTTGTGATCTTAATGGTATTAAAATCAAAGCCTTAATTTACCTTTATCAAAGACATAAATGACGAAGATACGACAGCCTTCAACAATTGCACAGAACGATAAGCCATGTTCTAGTTACAAAATGCTCGTTGCTCTGGTTCGGTGGCGATTTTTCATAAAGATAACGTTTTTTAATCTGTTTATTCGAAGAGTTATTAACCTTAGTGATAACTGTACAGCGACCTCTTATTTTGTAGCAATTATTACTGTTTCAAAGACGTTTCTGAACGTACCTAATTGCATTTGATGAAATCAACTTTTTTAATCCCGACTCAAATGATTTGTATCTAAAATAAGTAATATAATGTGGGAAATGTAACTGTTCTTTGTCTTTATGTTCGATAAAACCCCTGATTGTACTGATAAAGCATATCTGGTTATGGACAAAATGTTCATTTAATTTTATATGCGAATTAATTGCTGCGTTAAAAGTAATGATGAGGATAAAGACTTCAAATTAATTGGCACTAAAAATGTGTTGCTAATGTATAATTATTAGTTGTGTGAAATGGCTGAAAAAGAAGCGCTAACGAATCGAGGAAAAAAAATTTCGAAATGAGATCATAATTCATGCTCGAAGCCGGCGGGTGCGCCCGCGCCGGCGGCGTGTTAATATTTACTTTGTCTCTTGCGGCACGTTCCCGTACGATATACGAAATAACAAATTATGAAATGGATGAAAAACCCCGGTTAAGTTGTCGGCGATCCCTAAACATAATGTTTGATTGTACGTTAATGACAAAGCGCGGACACGAACCACCTTTTGTGTTAGCCGACTGACATTACGGGGCCGACGCGACGAATTGGCATTTATTCGTAATGACATAAAGTTGAATTTGTTATCCCCGGCCGTGCATCAGATTCTACTAAGGAGGTCCTGGTAATTGAGCAATCATCTACTCTAGCTCTTTGTGGTGAGCAATGCATCGAAAATAAATGAATTTTATTATTTGTTTTATTTATTCTGAATTAAGCAAGGATACCATTTAGGAGCGATGTTTTATAATTGTTTTGACATTAAATTTTACGATCGTATTAGATGTTTATTGTTGCTTCAAATCGTTATGCGTTTTGAAGGTAAATGCGACTATTCATAAGTATTATCCCGCTTTGATTATAAATAATTTTAATGAATAAATTTAATAAAAAAATAAACATAAAGAATAAAGAAAACAAATGCCTTGATTTCAACATATTGAAAGTTTAGACTAAAACTCCAAATTTAGTTCCATATATTTGAGTTACTCTAACTAGAGTTTCTATTTAATTATTTAAATATATTTACATCATACCAATGATATTATATTAAATAGATATTTTATAATCGCAAAAGTTTGAAGACGCAAAAACATCCTAATTAGGAAGTCCTACCTTTAGGTGATTGGTTGCCGGCGCAACTGACAAAACTAACTATCTCTTTTTCTTGTTGGTTTTATCATTTATCTCTTTTCTATCGTTTTGACTTGTTTAGTATGTGTGCTGTCGCTGCTGTGCGGAACACTTTTTTCGGTTGATTTGTAGGTGTATAACATATCTATTATATAATATCATTGCATCACAACAATTATATTACAAGAACGTGTTTAATAACTAACCTATTTATTCTATATAATACTAATTTGATTGTTTGAGAGCGATTTTACGTAATCTGTAAACTTAAAAAAATCGATAACATTTACAATTTTCGTTTTGTTTCGTTTCAAGGTTAAAATAAAGTTAATAAATGTATAGTAATTCATTTATTATTAAGTTTTTTAATTATAAAAGCTCATAATATTAATGAAAATAATATTAAAATACAGATTAAATATAGAATTAACAGACGATTAAGATAAAACACGACGTAATGGTATTATTGTGGGTCGACAGCTATTGCAAGCAAATCGCATTAAATGTTAACTATAGTGTTAAGAACCGGATCTCCTATTTTAAAGGTACCTTTTACTTTAATACAATATCTATAAATTGGCACAATTTTCGATATTTGTATCATATTATTTACTAGCTGTTGCCCGCGACTCCGTAAGCGTAAATTCATGTAAACTTTGACCACCCTTTCCCCTCTTATAACCCTTTTTATTTAGTAAAAAAGTAGCCTATGTTTTATCTCAGACTCTAGAACATCTGTGTACCAAATTTCATTACAATCGGTTTTGGCGTGAAAGCGTAACAGACAGACAGAGTTTGGCATTTAAAATTTTAGTTGGGATAAGATTACTGTCGAACATTCTATATACGGAAATGAGATAGTATTTTCGTTTATAAAATAACACCTCTCGACTTTGTCTTTCGATTTTCAACAGTCTTTTGCTGATGAGAACCTTTAAAAATCGTATAACTCTGTAAGTTAAAAAAGCAGCATTATTAATATATATTAATACATCATATGATTTGCGTATTACTTGGCTAATCAAATGATATCATAGAATATATAGGACATGTGCTTGTTAACGTCATAAGCGTTGAGAGGAAAGCTAGCGGACGCGAATGACGTCACTATACTACTATACTAATTACTACAAATTCAAAAAATGGGTTAGAAACTCTTTATATCCGTCTGCCCTTAACCGATCTTGATGATTAAAAAAATGACGCAAACATTCTCTAGCTTGAAGATGGGTGCATCGCAACATTAACGATTTGATTGAAATAGCATTGCAAAATTATTTTGTGTAGCCTAGTTAAATATTTTAAACTTTGAATGAAACCGCGGGACAAAGTTGTTATTACTACATATTATTATTATTACACTAGCTGTTGCTCGCGACTTCGTCCCCGTCGATTTCTTTTCCATTATTTCTTCGCTCCGATTAGTCGCAGCGTGATGTTATGTAGCCTAAAGCCTTCCTCGATAAATTGTCTATTCAATAAAAAAATTATTTTTCAATACGAACCAGTAGCTCCTGAGATTAGCGCGTTCAAACAAACAAACAAACTCTTCAGCTTTATATATTATATTATTATTATTACATAGTGACGATTCGCGCCCGCGCCCGCTACCGCCCATGTATAAAGTAATAGTATAAACAAACGCTAAAAGGTTGTAGTGTCGCGAGGGCGGGTCACTGACCGGCCTTGCGAAATGTCGCGGGAGCTTATTTGCGAACATGATTCATAGTTTTTAAGCTGCCGAGCCCAAATAGCTTGGCTAGAATTAAAATATACAATTACCATATATGAGCTATTTATGCCCCACCCCGCTTAGCCTGCTTGTAACCAAGTATTTGAAATAATACGTAAAAAAATATATAAAAATCATGTATTCATAAAACTAAAACAATACTCAGACTGTGTCAGCTGAACATTGTTGATTTTAAGAAGAATGTTACAATTTACAAGGATAATCTGACGTTTTCGTTCATTAATAAATGAATAAATAAATGATAGCCTCAACAGGGTTTGACGTAGGTATGCTAGAGACAATCGACGCCCTCCGCAACAGACCTAGCCAGAATTTCTCTACTTTAGAGTAGATAATATTAAATAGTTTTTGTACACTAGAGATAGTTCAGCCTCACTTTGGTTTCTACAGTATTTTTGGAGCCTATTCAATGCAAATATTTTTTTACTATAGATGTAACCTAAATATAGTACAGCTTCACGACAATGCAATAATTCAGTTAATACAAACATTCAATCTAAGAACCACACCAAATATTTCCACTTAAAAATGCTACTATGGATTATAAGATATAAAGCCAAAACAAACAAAACATCAACGTGACTGATTTCACTCCAGGAAATCTGACAACAGGATACGTCCGGTAAGTAGTCCAAATTAGTCTATTAGACGTCCCTGAGTCCGACCAATTGCAAGCTCTATCCATTGCAGTTTTACTAGCTACGAAAATAGCTTATTGTAATCAAGAGCAGTAGTGTATCACGTTTGTTAAGTCGGCCGGACATGAATGACTAACAAAGGAGTAAGTAAAAAGGCTATTAATGCTCGCAAGAGTCCGTGTTTCCGCCGCATTCCCGGAATGACTGTACTGGCTACTGAGACAGGACGGGAATAGCTTCTGTATGACAGCAATATCAAACCGACGCGGACATTCACGGACAAGGACGGAGAAATGTTAAAACGATTAACGGTATAACAAATTTGATAAAAAATAGGTCATAAAATATTCGTTTTTTTCCGGAAAATTATTAACACGCAAAAAGGACTGATTATTTGCGTAATAAAAGTTTCTACTGCAATCAAGAACAGATAATGTAAAAAAAGTATTATCTATAAAATTCATACCTGTAATATTTTTGTGTTAAAAATAAAGAACATGACTTAGAATAGTTATACTGATATAATGTGTTTGTTTATAAGCATTCTTACATTTAATGATCTGTGGCAATAAATATGTATTCGGATTCCCGTGCAACGATATTTTTTTTAACAAATATTTGTTGACAAAGGAATTTAGTATATTGATAAGATCTTTCGCACATGAGTTGTAATTTGTCACCTGTAAGCTTTTGCAGACGCTGTGTGAATACAAGATGTTTAACTTTTAATATTTACGATTTCCGAAGTCCTTGATTTATGTAAATCAAGCGTCAAGAAAAAACTTGCGTATGTAGCTGTTAATATACAATTTAAATAAGAGTTCTGGTAAACAATGTAGGGAAGGTTTCGATCGGAATAGTAATGCCCTAATGGCGATGCTCACGACTTATAATCAATTTTTGATAATCGCCGTAACCGTCATCATAGCATTAAGTATTGATACTTGTTTTTTTAACAAAATATCCTCCAAACCACCTGTCACGACGCACCGCGCCGGTAAATCACAAACTTCGATCGGTGACGAATCGATTTCAAACCATTGACGACTTTATTGGAATTGTGTCGAAACATTCGATCTGATCCGTGCCACTGACATCGAAATATTTCCTACAAAAACCGCCAGTTGCGAGTGTGAAGGACATCGTCATCGAGATATAAACGTGAAATTGTTTGGAGCGACGCGGACGTCAAATAAATAAAAATTGGGCTTTATACGGAATAAAAAAAGCAGAAAATTACTAAATAGCCGTCTTTGAGTAGATGGTCCCTTATTTATTGGCGGGCCCGGTGATATATCACTGCGGGCCACCGGGACCGCTCGACGCGGTGCGCCCGCTTTATTGAGATGTAGTGGACGTTGCTTACGTATGGGTGACACATAAACTTACCTAACATATTAATTACCGTAACTGCCTCGCTAATGCAAGTTAACTTCGACCTTATTTTGTATGCTATAGAGACTATTTTAGCGTATGTGTGACACGATGCATTCAGATACAGAGGTGTGTTTGTGTAATTTTTCACGTAAGTGCTCCGAGCAGCGGGGGACTCCGACAAAGCCCCCGGGGGTGCATGAGCCCCCGCTTCACGGCTCCACTACTGTGATATTAGTAATAACGTCACAATCTCTGAATATCTGATAAGTATGGACACTTAGAGAATGAATTATGGCCTGTGATTACTGACACCTACAGATTATTTTTACTATAAAGGCAGCTCCGTAAATCTGTTTACATTTATCGAACGCGTGAATTATAAGCTCGATCAATTACTTTATTGTAGGTTTTTTGAGGATTGATTCTTCGGTAATGGTATATTTATTCTATGCCGTGTAAACTACAGAACTAAATTAGGCGATATATTTTGGTCTGTTATGAAAGGCGCGATGTATTTATTATTTCATTGGCATCTTTTTATACGTTGAATATTTTTTTTCTTTGAATTAATAACGAATCTGAAGGCAATATGAATTCCTGTGACATCTAATGTAACGTAAACTTGCTTTTTTATCCCCAATAGAAAGTTATTCTCTACGTATATACAAGTGAAACCCTGGACAAAACTAGTTCTATATAAATGCATATACATAAAATAATTAATAAAACAAGTCCACCGACTTAAAAGCAAAAAAAAACGTTTTCGATTTGAAATCTTTTAGCAATGTTTATTTACGTACAAATTACATTAATCATTCACAATTATGTCTGGTTCGAGATACCGAAATACGTATAAAAAAGTTTGTATGAAGTATGTAGGGCGGCGCGTAGGCAAGCCTTTTGGCGCCCGCCCACAGTAACTATTGTCTGCCCACCACCTATGAGCTCATTTATTGACTAAACCTGGCTGGCTGATTTGCTTTTTTATTGCTGACGATTCAATATAT
The DNA here is from genome assembly GCA_018238005.1 of Eurema mandarina. Lineage (NCBI taxonomy): Eukaryota > Metazoa > Arthropoda > Insecta > Lepidoptera > Pieridae > Eurema > Eurema mandarina. The sequence goes on along the minus strand of DWAJ01000051.1, from coordinate 14,608 downwards.
TTGGGCTGTATGTTGCTTGAGTTTTGAGGAAAAAGGTTATATGTATATTTTTACCTTTATTATGATATGCATAGTTACTATTAGGTACATATATTTTTATATTATTACATTATATGCACATGAAGAAATCAATCTGAAATCTGAATTATAAAGGATTTTTTTTTCTAATTTGTTACAAAAAAAAATTAATTCATGTAAGTCTCTTGTTGTGTTTGATGACTGAAATGATGCTAACAGATTTTCAGCATTAATGATTTAATATATAGAATATGTCTGAAAAAAAAATATTGTAATAAACTATAACAAAAAATAAGGCCCAAAAAAAACTATGAAGGTGTTAGAAGCTTAGTCTGGCTTTCACGCAAATCCTTTACAAATCCCTTCATTCATCTCTTTAAAATGCTAACAAAGACGTCTAATTTCATAGCGACTAATGTAAAGCAAACATCACATTAGCGAGACCAACAATTGAATACTATGTCCGGTGTGCGGCTTTATTTGTGACCATTTCTCAGTAAAGGCGGATTAACACGGGAACTTCTTGTGCGGTAAGCGAACTGAATGCTTAGTTCCGTTTATACTTAAAGCTAAAAATGCTACATTTGTTCGGAATATAACACACATTGCCAAGGCAAAATTTTGTTGTCATTTTATCTGTGGTTTACTGAATTAAAATTATATAAGCGTACTGGCCACGAAGACAATGAGTAGAGAAAACATAAAAAGCGGGCATTTGAAAAGAGAACATCAATGTTTACATTTTTAAATTTGTCGTAATAAGCGATATTATGCATAATATTATAGTACCTAATTCTATTCCATGTTAAATGTTGGATAAGGAATTATTTTATACTAATGCTTATTTAAATAGCATATATTTGATTTTATATTTTAATGCTTTTTTATCGCATTTCAAAGAATATAGACTTATAAGAAATAATTTAACTAAAGAGGTTTGTTTAATATTTGCATTTTTTTTAAATTTAGTTCTATTCCAATTTCAAATCCCCTTTGAAGAGATTATTTCTAGAGCTTGAATGTAGAATCGAATTAAGCTAACAGAATCTCAATGTTTATTTTTTTCAATATAAAACACTGAAGTTCTACCACAGATAAAATTAGAAAGTAGAAATCGCGTGTAAAAGATATCCTTACGGTGATTAAGATCTAAAGTATTTACATTTCAGAACAATAGTGTGTTGGATGAAAGGCTAGTGTGGGCCAGTGTGGGCCAGCGTGGGCGTGGGAACAGTCTCGGCTTGGGCGCTAACGTTATACACAAATATGTAAGTATATTTCGCTACCTGAAGCTCATTTAAGACAAATAACATCATCGTCTCGTTAATCTTCTAGCCAAATGTTTTGTTTTGCGTGAGAAATTTGCTGCAACTGCAAGATTGCGGAAATAGTTGCATGGAAAACTGTTAATAATAATTCAATTATAGAGTTTTGTCAAAATTAAATCACAAAGAATTTTGTTTTCTAACTATATTCTGTGGTTTTACTCGCATAAATCAAGATCCCGTGTTTGATGTGTTTCAGCATATGAAATTTAAAAATATTGAAGATTGCTAACTGTTTTGTAACTAAAATGTTAATATTAGATTCGTTGATTTAAAGATAACGATGATTTAAGATCTACAAGGTCACAGATTAAGTTTGTCCCATAAAAGAATTTATGAATTTTTGAAATTTTTTAAAAATTAAAAAATAGATTAATTAAATCTAGTGTAATTTGCGTATCAAATAATAGGTACTGCTAAGTTATATCGCGCATTTTAATACCATGGTACTTATATTTATCGTATAAAATTCCCAACATTAAATATCACAGCAAGCTTATAAAAATAATTAATTATAGGAAAAATACGCGAATCCGTGTTCCGCGAACCGTAAACTATTGCTTTAAAAAGTAATTCAATTTAATATTTTTATGACAGCCAAAGATAAGTTTGATGGTATCCACAGTAAATGTATGATGAGCTTCGCCGTGAGAACCTTCGGAGCACGCGAGGTGTGACCAATGTGCCGGGGAATTAGTATGTATAGGTACTGACCCCTTGGGGCAGTGGTCGATGCTATGCTCGCTTCAGAGCGAACGGTCGTGAGTTCGATCCCCAAATGTAAGGTTGTTATTTCCTTACCTTTTAAAATCCTTGGTAAACCCTATATCTTTATTGCTTTTAGTTGAGATGTGTGTGGCATTAGGCACATACATATTTGGGTAATACATATTTTGCTTTCTTTCGTTGTCTGGAAGAGATTATATTGTAGTGATAAGTCCACCAGTCGTCACAATTCTCTTAGTATAAGATATTTGTAAACTGTTTTATAACGCATTAACAAATAAGTCCTTTAAATACCCATTAAATTACGATTGGATACATTGCGCCATAATTTCTAGTTTAACGTACTTTAAAAAGGCCAATTACAAAAATATTCAGCTGTACAGAGTCGCTTACTCTACATAAATGCAGTTATTGTATACTGATAACTATTAACTTATTTACGTCCGCCTTCTGTTGCTTTAATTGGCAGATTCCTGAGAACGTAATTATAAGTTGAGCACTAAATGTATTATTATCGGGGAATAAAATACATCCTAGCGCAGATGAAAGGCTTTTAACCGATACGGTAAAGCGTATAAACATTGCATTTACGTGTCGGTATAGTTTCTCGCTCAATTGCAGAATTTACTTTTTGGCCCAAAGTCCACGAGTAATATACGTCGGATGTAGGTTTGCTAAAATGGCGTAGCTTACATAATATTTTTAAAGAATCTTTACAACCTTAAAAAATGGTCTTACTAAAATACACAAAGTTTTGATTATATTCTTAAAAACATATTTATATATGAGCCTCCCTACTTTAACGCAGGTGAGTACAGCTTTTATACATTCTTTCGTTTGCGCTACCGAAAGGGTTTCCAAGCTAGTGAGTACGCATGTTGTCTTAACTACTTAGTAGACTAGAAATCCTCAAATTCTGAGCTTTGCTAAAATGACGTAGGTCTGGCAGCCCTGGGTTCTAATTCCAATTGTTAATCCCAATTCAGGCGGCACGTATGACGAACCCAATTAACAGTTCTAACTTCTAACGAATGTCTGACGAGCACTATTTATGTTTCCTCGCACTCATTGTAAATATTTAGTCCTGAACGTGTCTGGCAGCGCCCTTGTCTTATCTCTTTATCGACGTAAATGTTTCACGGATCGACTTTCTTTAAATCTCTACAGGATACAGGTTTGTAAATAACGATTAGAAATGGCATCCCTCGCTTCCGTGAGTGTTTGTTTACACATAACTGTATACAATGATGCATGGATACGGTTAGTATTTTTGTTAATGGGAACAGTAGTTAATTTAGAAGCATTGAACTAGTGTGCGCGTGGGCATTGACGGGTGATGTCGGCCGATTATCTACTAATTTATACGTGCTGTTCGACTTCTTGTTTCTCCATATGATATTGTGGGAACCAGTTCGCTAAATATAGAGCTGAGGTCTATGGCGCTTTTAACTGTTTGTTATTGATGCGTTCTTTTATAAAGTTTTGAATGTTATTCTATTTGGAGTTGGATTGTTATAGCTAGTGACGTCATCGTGATGAGTATGATTTTTGGGCATGTACTCCTCCACAGTCGCGTTCATACACCGCACAATTATTCTTTACAGATTAATTGTTAGAAATTATCTTTTCTATCAAAACTTCCTTGTCATTGCCATGCGGTAGTGAAGGAATATTTGCCCGCCTTTCCCTTATATGATAAAACGTTTGTTGATTCTAATCGGACCACAAAGCAACCCAACTTGTGGTCGATTATGTAACGTCTGAAAGATTGGCTGTATTTTATTGTGAATAGGTCGTTCGATAACCTTATTAGTGCCAAGGTCGATCGACACAATAACTTATTATAATTTTAGTTTGGTCCTAATTACACAAATGGACTACTGAATATTTTTTTATGACACATAACATTGGTTAGCCTACTTTAAATTTGTAACACGTTATATAAGCATATATTATTATTACTTAAGGCTTTGTGTAGGCTGGAACTTAATACGATTTCAAAGCATTGTACCGCATTGCTTAATACATAATAGTTTTATATCTTATTGTTTTATAATTGTGTGAGAAAGTAGGTTGTTTGATTTTTCGCTAATATTTAACGCCTATCCGTCTGATTTGACGATACCAGTGAGTGAATTGTTACTCTTTTTATCTGCAATAGTTAGTATGATATAAAAATATGACAGTTTAAACTCTATGTTCCGTTACTCGATAAAAAAAAATCTCTCTCTCTTTCAAAAGCGTCGAAATCAACTGACTTTAGTTGGTTTAGCTTGTCCAATATACAATGATACATTCGATCATCACACACCCTCAATAACGAGAATTAAAAAAAGAAACATGACAATCTCGCAAGTTATGAATAAAATAAGTAAACAATATCTACATCAAAACTGCTGGTGCACCAAAAGACATGAAACAAAAATAGTGTTCGTCCTTTTTATGTTCGTTTAACTACTAATACTAATCTGAAGTAAACTTTTTCATTTTTCTCTATAACAACATAAAATGCCCAGTCCCTTCAATGTCGTTAGAATTTACGTTGTAATTAGGTTAATACAAAGCATTTAATTCAATCGATTCTGATTCGATTCTAAGAACATTTAAAAACGAAAGAATAGGTACATTGCTACGAATAGTAGGTACCTACTTCGAAGTACTCTTAATGCCATAAAATCAACGTAAAAACAAAACGTTTTTCCGTCAAATCAGGTGGACAGGTGCGTGAGAAATCAGTATGCGTGAAATTGCGACGCAACGGTGTGGTCCGAGCACGAAAAACTATGATTACATTAAACAAACCAACCCTTGCCTTTCGACACGGAGCTGATCGCCGATCCCCGAACCCTCCCTGAGAGCGTTTGTTCCTTTAGACACCCTCTGATGAGCTATTCAATGGTTATTGACTAGCTGTGCATGTGGTTTCATCCGATATTATAGTCAAATTTGATTTTAACCGACTTCATTTCATTCGATAGTATATAATATTATATGGTTTGTATTTATGTATGTTTTGGCAAAACTTTATTGCTTATGGAACGATTTTTACGATTTGTTTTTGAATTGAGGTAAGATCTAAGAGTACAAGTTAATGAATCAACTTAAGTCTAGATATAAATTGTGTTACTATACAAGTAAAGAAGGAATTATTTGTCGGTCGATCTAATTGTGTGTGCTTAATGTAAGTTTTATAGAAGATATATATAGTTCAAGATTTCGGTTACAGATTTTGATTTCAACTTATTTAAGTTCATTAAAAGTTAATTATTTAACTTTTTATTGTTTAAGAAGATTTTTGAGCGATTCTAATAAACAATATTATTGTGGGTGATGGAAACTTAATTAATAAAAGTATTTGTCATTCTGTATGTGTTGTATGTATGTGGGTGTTCTAATAAAAATCACATTTTCTTCACACAAACCCTTAAACCTTAACCTTTCGTCACGGTGCCGAGCCCTCCCTGTGAGTATTTGTTCCTCTAGACACCCTCTGATGAGCTATCTCCATGTTATGATTAAAGAAATTAATTTTTCAATGACGTTTTCAAAATTATGTTATTTTAATTCTTTCAACATTTTGTTTCATTCATCTTTAATTTTTAGCCGTCATTGAAAAATTACCATAATATCCATTATCATTCGACATTTAATTTTAAAATCCTTTTTATGTAAAAAAGATTAACTCTAAAAAAAAAACTTACGAAACCAATGATTGAACCAACAAAATGTCCGAAACTGTCAACGCGTGACTTGCCCAAAGCTTTTAGCTTAAAATGTATTCTAAATTGCTTTAATATATAAAAGTGATAGTTGCGGCGAAGCGTTTTGAGATGGAATCACGGCATCAATAACAAGTCGAATTGGGCGACACTGCCTACTAGCGGGCGCCAAGATCGCAACGATACGGGCTCTAGAACAGTAATCGTCAATAAAATCTCAATTTAGATGGCACCGATACCGCATGAGTTACGAACGGACACTCCGACAGAACACGAAACCCTACTCGACGCAGGAATGCGCCACGCAGGACCTGCTAACGAATTATGTACTTCAAATTGGGCGTTATATCAATTTTATTTTATAATTTACGATTTTTAGAGATAAGGCGACATCGTGGTCACTCCCTTAACTTCAAAGAGTGTCACGTCGTCGGCACCCGCTAATGACGACGGCCCCAGGCCCTGCGACACGCCTCCCTTAAGAAACTTTTGTTTATATTCTTACCTCCCGCCTTAGATAAGAGCTATGCGAAGGGTGTTTAAAAATAAATTTGTTGAAAGTGATAAATGATGGATATAACTTTTATTATTTCAAATTAAATTAACGATGCGAGCCCGACGTTCCCTTTTCTCACATTAGAGGTATCTTATCTGGAATGATTGCTTCCATTACCTTAGAGAACGGACACGTTGTTTTGTTAGCGAGGGAAGATAAAGAGATTAATGCGTAAAGCAATTAATTTTGATTGAGGTGTGTTTTATTAAGTAATTGTTTTTGTTCCCTGTGTAAATTTGAAATGCAGTGTATGCGTTTTGGTAATAATTCGTATGAAATCAAACCAATGTTTTATCAGTGATTTTGGTATTAACAGGCAGCACAGTATGTTGCAAGTGATAAAATCGAGTTTAAGTTTTAATATTGCAACACATATGCTATATATAATGTAGAAGAATATATTATTATGATTATTTAAGTTGTTTGTCGTGTGTCTCGTTCTCACAGCGAGCTTTAATACATTTTCTGTGTACCAGTTAGCGCCCCATAAATTGATTAAAGGTCCGCGGCGTCTCTCAATAGTTTTTTGTGCCACGAGACAGGTAATACTGAATTGCTTCCATTCCTCACATAATTTACTGATGCATGTATATAATAGACGTCGATATGGCAATATTGCAATGTAACTCTATTGATTGATTTGAAAATCATAGACAAAATATACATCTTTTTAACATTACGTGGGAAAATATTGACGCATTACAATTGTTTTATTTAATCTGTATTTTCTCTTTTTATTTTTAAATGGGATTTGGAATTTGGAATAAATTTTATATCATAGCATAATGAAATTAAAAATAACGTCCTATGACTAACACCGGCCTTTTATAGTCTATATATAGAACCTCATTTAAATTGTCATTCCTTCATTACATAGTAGCATTACACATATCGTAACGGTGTGAACTAATTTCCTGTCAGGAAATTACTTACCATGTCATGCAGATACGATTTCCCTAAAAGCTTTTATTCCACTAGGTAATTCCTTTCTCATTTATCATTTATTTAGAACCAGTTCTGACATACATTGAGTGCCCTGTACAAATAATCGTTTGTAAGGAGGGTGCATATACATGTGTATGTTATGCATTATGCATATTATGTTATACTAATTATCTTTTGAAATTACAGATGTAATAGCATGTTTACTGAATTCAAATTGTAATAATGCACCTCATTAATTAGGTACCATTTTTACACACATAATCATTGTATTATCGAAATTTAAAAATAAATATCCTTATACAAAAGTAAAATAAAAGGCTTACTTTAAATTCAATATCAGTAAGTGACGACTATATTTAAAATGTTTTCATATAAATATGTTTAAAATCTACTCATCTTTTGCTCAGTAACTCACATTTGCTTTAACACGTTAAAAAGATGAAGATCTTGCATTGTAAGTGCAGGCGATGAAGTCAGCCACTAATTTAGTATTGAATTTAAAACCAAAAAAAGCTCGGAGGTGACAAAATAAATAACAATTTGGCCCACCCCATACGAATGTGGTTCTCTGGATTAGCATAAGAATGCCGCATCACGGACGCCCACGAGCCACCACTGGCTCTCGTTGTCTCTTTATACCTCGAATTTAATTTTGATTTACGATTATCTACACAATTGTACGCGAAACGTAACGAAGCCGCCGCTGCAGAAAATCAACACTCCTTTCAAACTTCGCGACGAGTCATGCTTTTTTACTTTCAACATCAAGCGGGCTCATTCAAGTATGAATAAAATATGACTGTATGGACGAAATTACATTTTGTACTAAAACATACGTTATTAAAAGATAGAGAACCACTAGATACATTTCTACGCAATCTGGGACACTGTATTTAATACAGATTTAACATGTGAATTCAACATTAGTAGGTAGCACACCATAATGTCAAAAATAACATAAATAACCAAATATGTTCATCGTTAAATTCTTAGGACAGCGAATAATTCATGACACCACATTTGGTTAGCTTAATTAAGAGCTTCTTAAGATTCTTCATGCAAATTTTCGTTATCATATGCCTTTTTCAATAATTAATTGGAGGATAACCTTTCCTTTGACATTAAAGTGATGTATTAGGTTTAATGAGATCGTATCATTATTTAAAACTTAAAAAATGAACGACACAAACTTGATGTTATTTTTATCGGGGGCCCAATTGAATTATTTGCACAAATAAACGAAGATAAGATTTATTTATATGCGAAAGACGTTAAGAATATCTCAGCATGAAATATATACAATTGTTACGTATATAAAAAGTTTAAAATGAAACAGTAATAAACGATCGTGCTCAGTGTTAATACGCATTTAAGATAATATATTTAACCACACAAAAATAAATGTCCACCTAATAAATCGGATTTGACTTTATCGAGTTTCGAGGCGACGGACGGTTACGATAAGTATGTGGGTCCTTTGGAGTCAAGTTTATTTAGAAAACTTTTCCTTTTAGCGAAGTCGTAAAGATCCTGACGGGTTGTGTCAGGGTTTCGTTTGGTCGGGTTATTTTTTGAGACTTGGGCTGTTTTTGAGATTGAGTACTGTGAGCGTAATCGGTGTTGCATCTTAATTTAGTTGTCTTGTACTTTTGGAGTCGGGGAGCGCCACGATGACATTATAGGCGTCCTATATGCGTATGGTTTGGGTAAATGACGCATCTTACCGGTTCACCTATATTAGACGCTTAAAAAGTTAACTAATATTCTTTTAATGTTCTTTTGTTTTTAGTAATTGAGACTGATTTTACAATATTCTGCTTATATAATATACTAAGTGACCCGTGACTTCGTTGGGCATAATTTTAATTATCCTTTTCGGTTTTTCATATAGCCTATAACACTGAGCAATAATGTGGCTTTCTATTGGTGAAAGAATTTTTATAATCGGTTCAGTAGATCCCGAGATTACCCTTTACAATTTAACAAACACACAAACTTTACTTTATAATATAAGTATAAATAAAAAATACGGTTTTTATAGTGTTTATAATTCTTTTATAGTCTTTGACTTGGAGGAGTATTTATTTACTTAGTACCTAATTGTTATTAAATATACATCTGGTTTATATACCTACTTACCTCATTCGTTCAGAAACGTACTGACTAAGTAAGTGTTACTGGACACGTCCTTAGATTTATGTTTACGTTATAATTGAGGTCTAATGTAAAATTAATAATTCGTCAATAGATCCAGTAGCTAGATCGTAATATAAATAAAGTATTGCATATTTAATAGAAAAAAAAACACAATAACAATCACTCCGTTTAACAATATGTATTTAGTCTGTGCCTGCAACAACTACTCTAATTCAATAATAATGTAAAGATAGAACTTGATGTACAACTCACCACATTAACGAATTCTTGAAATGTGATGGAAGGACTGCTAGAGCTTCTGGCTTTGTCCAGAAGTATCTGGAATAAATTTATTTCGTTTAAATGAAAAAGTTAAAACTAAATGATTGAACATCTTTCAGTGTTTCATGGTTTTTTAAGCATCACAATTAATAGACGTACCAAAGTAGATTTCGTTGCAAACTTCTGTATCCTCTATTGAAGATAATGGTAAAAAATATAATTTTGCATTGGTTATATTTATTGATAAAGTTATCAATTTGTACCATAGAACCATGTTGTCTAACTACATTAATTTACAATAAAATAATATACAACTGTACCAATATCTTTACATATCACTAAATTGGAGTGTGAAAATTAGTCAAAGTTACCTTAATTCAATAATTTAGAGAAACTTTTCAATACACAATGAAAGGATGGGTGATAAAATAGGTACCTCACGTTTGTGATGCGGCACCTGTGCTATAAAATCAGGATGCTGAAGAGTCTGCAGGAAGTCAGGCCAGGGTATCTCTCCAAACCCCTCCGGATCGAACTGCGCAAGATCATGAACAAACCATTAGTATCAAATTCACACCTTCCCCATTCGACATGGTCACGCACAAAAACAAAATTGAGATTTCAAAGGAGCATCCGTAACGTCATAATCACCTACTATTCCGGGAGTTCGCATTATTATGTGTATAATATTGTTGTAATAATTTCGTCCATTTCCAAAAAGGAGATGACAAAAAATACGAAGCGCCCTATCTGCGCAGTAGCATTATCTCAATGTTTTCTACGTGACGACACATTCTTTGATCTGTGGCGCTACCGACAGACAATTTTATCTGCTCGCAACTCGCTCCTGTACATTTTAATCAACTCATAACATTTCTGGAAATTTGTCTAGTCGTTAAAGTCAGGTTTGATGTATACGTAGACATGTGCTACGTTTCTAAAGTAGCCGAATAAAAAAGGCATCATAAATGCTGATATTATATCTAGCTGAAGAGGGTGTGAAGATTTTTAACTTGGTGCAAATGCAGACGTGCACGGAATGCGAAACAACAAAACGATACTCCGAAAAAAATTGAAAATTGATTTCTATAGTAGGTATATTTTATTATAAAGTATTGAAACTTACCTTATCAAAAAGAAGTCGCCATTTCTGAAAACAATACAGAACATCACATTAATATTCAAATTTTTGTTTTATAATAATAATAATAAATAAATAATCAAATCGTTTATTTAGAACATAATTAATTCAATTACAAAAAGAAAATAGTAACTGTAAGGTACTGATCTCTCTATTCTGTTTCTGTTCTCACTCTATATCGTATTTCTCGTCAACCTTCCATCTAAATTTAACCTAGCCAGGAAACAAGACAGAGTTTCTATTTAATTTTTATGTACTATGTATAGAAAGATAAAGCACTGTCTACTTACATCGTGCATCAACTCCCGTCGTATTTCAGCTTCATCAAGTTCACTGCCGAGATCAGTATGGTCTGTGTCGTAAAGGTGTTCGGCAGCTCTCGAGAGCGATCCCAAGGAATCGCGAACCGAAGCAATAGACCCAGTAACAGTAGGCAGAACCCCAGCCTCGATACCAGACTCCATAGATGTGTTGTTAGACAGGACGGTGGCAGGTGGACGGACGTCATTGCCGCCGCCACTGCCCACCCAGACAGACATATTCCTATCAACACCATCCACGCCACTAACTCCTTTACTAACACGCTAAACATTCATCTTAATTGTAGGACAGAATAACGGACAGTTTCGTAAACAATGTAGAGAATATGGGAAGAGTTTAAGGCACGTAGTTCTAATATTTGGCACCTGGAAAGAAAATTAGATGGTTTTTATCGAGTTAAGTAACAAATTATTTAATTAATTTTGAAAATTCCCTACTTCGTTATTTTGCTGTTTTTGCTTATTAATTAATATGAATGTTAAAGAGGAGTTTATAAAGCCTACCATCCTAATTTTATACCTAACGTAATTATCTCCATAATTACAGAAATTATTTTCTTTGACTCAGGAAAGAAACTCTCAAAAACAAAATACATAGCTCATATTTCGATGTATTAGTATGTAACCGATACGTAAACATTTCATACTCGAATACCAAGGGACTTCCTAACAACGTAAGCTTTTACGCATTTCCTTGAGGGGCAATAGGAAATGTAGTATATTGGTCCAAAGGGCTTCAACCCCTGCGTTGCCATGGCAACGTGTCGCAGTTTCATTCACGACAACTTGCACTCCAACACGTGCGGCTATCGAAAATCGCTAATGTAATCACTACTTCATAACAAAAGCTTCCTCAATTAAGATTATCAGCATAATTATCCCTGTACGTACACAAAATTCAAATAGTAGATAGCAAATAGCCGTAAAGATAATTACGGCCTCAAAACTGCTAAGTGCAACTATAAATTATAAATGTTTTTAAGATAGAAAGAACTACGATGACCTAGATCATCGGTAGCCAGAATTCATGCTTTATGCAACGCTACGAAGGCCTGAAGACGATTCATTAACTATTCATTAAACGATTCTGTTTATGAAACGTGTTTACACTCGGTAACCTAAAGAACGAATCTAATAACATTCCAAATCACTTACCGCTTTCCTAATCGAATACGTCACTATCATAAAGGGTAATTTACACGATATTCCATTCCCGAAATTTTATTACACGACATTTCGTGTCAAGAACTCATTAATCCTCGCGAGCATGTAGTGTACGTCAAAACACTGTGTACCAGTGAAAGTGAGGATGGCGTCCAGATCTTGGCGCATGCGTTCTCCTGGCAACGGGAGGGTGCATAGGGAATGTTGCATTTTATCCGGGTAAGACCCTTGTCCTGCAACGCAGTTTATTTATGATCCTTAAGAGAGTTAAGAGTAGTGATAGCTGTGAAGACCTATCGCGATTCGTTGACGTAACGATAAGCGCAGGTAAGGTGTAATTTGCTTATTTTTGCAATGTATGTAAATGCATAGAAGCAACAGGCTGCATTATTGTAAGTATAAAAATGTCGTAACATATGGACTTTTGTGTTGCTGTTTAATTTGTACAAACCATTGTTTATTATGAAAGTGCAATCCTTTATATGTGTAATATTTTTATTGCATAGTTACTAGGTACCTACATAATTGCGTATTAAATGCATCTAAATCCACCAGACGGAGCAATCTTAACAAGTCTTAAATCTCATAGAAGTAAAATTTAAAATCTTTTTAATTTAATCATTTTGAAGAATACTAGTAATTCATATAAGAGTATTCATATGACCTGTATGATTGTTATTAGTTTATCTTTTTATATTTATTTTCAAATAAATTTAAAAAAAATATCTTAAAAAAAAAACTACTTTTTAACGTTAGTTTTATAATTAAATTTGCTATGCAATCTGTAGGTGTGTAGTTATCATAGCTCAATTCGGACTAGAAACAAAATGATAGGGAATCCTAACGTTGTAAAGATATAATATCGAAGTAGTTTCAATAATTCAACTATATTCATATGTTTAATCTAAATAATTATGTCTTATAATGTTGGAATGTGTAAAATTTTGTAGTTGAGAAGGGCACAGTTTTCTTGCAATCTTACAGTAAGTCATTAATGTTGTGTCTCGTCATGTAAACAATTATGGAACAGTATGAGTTATACAGTACTTTATTGTGTAAAAAAATGGGATGCACAGCAAATATAATTATTTGGTTTTTTATTTTCAAAAATTATATGCTTATGTGGTATTTTATCAGGCGTTAAATTTTATTTTCGTATTAGCTTAATGTTTATTAAGTTGTTAAACTTAAGAAATATTTTATTGATATATTAAGTAATTCCGTAACATGCCTAACGGATAAATAATTGTAAATAGTATGACAGATAATTAATAATATTAAGGTTTCTAACTATATAGCGCCTGATCATATATTTAAGCAATCATCCTACAAAATAAAAAAGTGGTATTCTAAGTCTTATCCAAAGGTTTGGAAATTTATTTCTTATTAAATTCTTGATGCATTCCGTCATTTACTAATAAAACGTCCAAATAACGATAAAATATGTAAAAAGACCGTGAGAAACAAACATTTTTATAGATTTTCTATAATTTATCAAATTTACAAGTTATAATGTTCTTTATACGTTTATAATATAATTAGGAACATTGCTTCTCAGTTCTCCTTAAATTACGATAATTTATTAGCAATATCGATTGGCAGCTATAACAAATTTTATTCACAATATTTTAATACAAACAAAATGTCAGAGTGACAGTTAATTTGACATTTAATTCTAAAATCAAAATATTATTGTTACATCACAACAAAAAGACGTGCTTGTATTTGTTTTGATATAGTGAATAAAGATAAGTTTTCATATTATGCCTAATAGCCGCACAGTTCTGTTTTTACGGCGGCTATCATCTAATGATACTAAATTAAAGAATTTTAACCTCAATAGTAATGCTAAAGAAGTGTTTAATTCAAATTCTGTATGCAACCATAGGGATTTTTGTTGGAGCGTAAGGTAGAAATCAAAAATACCTAACATATCTTAATAACCTTAGCCATGTAGACAGAAGCGATAAAGTCTTATGTATCTACCAATATTGTATTAATCTAATAATTGACAAATCTTTCCACATGTATTACTTTTGAGTAGTAAAAGGGACTCTAAGACCAAGTCATTTATATATAGTATCATGTAATATAAGTATTAATTAGGGTTGTGTTTTTTTTAATAACCATCAACCAATCTACCTTAATAATTATAACAAGTTATCCTATAATTATTAAAAAAACAAAATACCCGACTGCACACTAAAAAAAGAGTAATTATGTCTTTATCCCGTGGGACTTTTAGGATAAAATGTATCCTATGACACTCCCGTAAT
>DWAJ01000050.1:0-58246 GCA_018238005.1 Eurema mandarina | reverse complement strand
TGCGTTTTCGGATTGCTTATCCCATCTATGGTTTGTATATTGAAACGCTTTTTCTCATATTTAGATCGAAAACTCAACCGTAGATAGCTGAAAACGGATTGAGATTGCATATTGGGAACCGCCGTTAGTGAAATAAAATCGAGCGATACTTTGATCCTGCATAATTAATATGTAAATTTGTTCTTTGTAAGTAAATGTTGACGATAAAAAGTCCTTGTATCGATCTCATTAAAATTGAATGCAAATCTCTGCCCACGACTGGGAATTCTACATTGATTCGAAAACATCTATTACTAAATAGTTTGGTTTCATTTCATAGCTTTAAAAGGCAATTAACTTATAATTTGATTTCATGTTCTTTGAAAAATAAGCAAGACCTTCGCTAGGTAAGGGATCTCTTTTATTCATTTATAATAGCAATACTAGCTTCGCGAATAATATTTATAGTAATATTTCAGGACGCTTAATTTTGTCATATACATAAACACGTAACATAGCCATTTTGTCCCACGCTTAACAGAGCTTTTTTGGAAATACATTGATACAATATTACAATTAAAGGTATCACTTATAAATCAGGAAAAATTAAAAAACTAACGGCCGAATACTGAAACGCATCTTAAATTCATTAAATGCTTAAGGATCCGATTAGTTTTAAAATATGTCAAATTTTAAGGACATACTCAAGTCTGAAACGTATCAGCGATTTTGTACAGTTTTTAGCTAGCTTACAGCTACCAACATACAGTAAAAAAAATATGTTTTCAATTATTACAAATTGAATTCCTTTACGACACGAAATTCTTAATTATACGCACCTTAACATTATCAATAATCTTTCTTTTTTACTAACTGTAATATTTTCATTATGCTTTTGTTTATTATGTAATTAAATAACCTAAAAAATATTATTTCAATGATAAACACATCATGACTACATTATCGTAAAATGAAACAAATTCAGTGATGTGACAGTTCATAGTGGACACTGGACAGGAAATATTAACTATTTGGCAGTTTATTTTGAAGTGTAGGTATTTTTTAAAAACCAAAACACGATTCATTATTTCGCCTAAGAATGGAGTCCAAAAAAGGACGTAGCTCTAATTATACGGCTATCTTATTACAATTAATTAAAAAGTAAGTAAAGCGATTTCAATTTGCATTAAATATATTATACATCTAACGAATATATTATAAAAATATTTTTTGATAAACCATCTTTTCAGACACCAGCATATTATCGAAAATAAGGAATCTTATGGACATAATATCATTCTAAAAAAAGGGAGGCTTGGAATTCTGTGTGCCATCGATACAATGCTGAATGCTATGGCTGTGTCAGGCAACAGAAGATGGCTGATGGCAACAACTTCGTCACCTTTACGACAACCTCAAGCAAAATAAAAAAAAATCGCTAATGCAAATGTAATTTATTTATTTATTTATTTATTTTACCCTTTTTTACACATAGGAATCTTATATACTAAACAAATAAATTAAATTTAGGTGTAAAGGGCGGCCTTATCACTTAAAGTGATTTCTTCCAGGCAACCCGAATGTTTGTAATGTTTTCAATCAACTTAAAATGATATAGTTATGTTTCATAACACTAAAATAAAACGAATTTTAGTGTCTCCAGTTCTACCAAAAAACGAAAGAGCTGGAGGATAAAACAGCTTTAGATAAGGTTTGTTTTAAATTAAAGCTAGTTAGTAATTGATAAATGTGTGATCTGTAGTAATAATAAAATTTTAAAAAATTTTGAAAGAAAGATTGCACTGGTGCTCGGGTATACAGAAGTACTTACTATCAGTGGACAAGATGCCCAAATTTTAGCTATGGTTTCAGATCAAATTCAACCATTGACCAATAAGTATGATAATGCTGCATTATACTTTGGTTAGTATATTTTATAACTGTATTGTGCATATATACATTTACTATAACTTAGATTTATGTAGCTTGATTACACTAAATATAATTGTAATACATATTTAAATTTGTTTAATCATCAAATGTGAGACATCAGGATCAACAAGAATGCAGATCATATTGGTTAATCACTTATTTATTATTTAATATTTTTCTTATAATGTTTAATTTCTTTTTTATATTGTAAGGGTTATTTTTGTTCTAGATGACCAACACGTGGCTAACATAATGGTAACAAGTAGCATTTCTTGCACACAATCCAATACAGCTGGTAATTAATAGGTATTAAATATATATAAATAATTAAATTACAATTTAAAATTATAATACTTTTTTCTGATAGGATTTTCAAATATTGCAAATGCCATAGAGTCTACAATGGAACCACAACCTCCAAGTCAACTGGTAACTTGATATGTTAAATATAATATGCAAATAACAATATTTTAAGAAATAATTACAGAAGGCGAAATTCTCTAATTTCGCCTTATATATTTAGTCTCTACTAAATATATAAGTAATAAAAACAAAATGGAAATGCATAAGTATAAATTGGAAATTGAAACATTAAAATTAAGATTAGCATTAAAAAATTTGAATTTGTATTAAGTATTTATATTTCATTTATGGAGCCTTGGGAAAATTATTTATTTTTGTATGTAACATGAAACTGATATTTATACCAAATTATTTTAATACTCTCTAAAATGTTAAAACATATTACCTTTTAAAATTATCTAGTATTTTCTTACTTAATGTGAAGGTCTACACAAGTATTTTGTTGTATTGTTAAGATTCTTTTATTATTAAATGGTTGAAATATGTTTGAAATTTGTTTTCATGATTTATTTATACCTATTGATTTTATAATAGGTATGGGATATTTGCAATTAAATTAGACACAAAATAATAATTCAAAGTAACTATAATTTAACGTATCCAGGAAAAATATAGTATAATAGTAACGTAGCTATAAGCCTTTGTGTACATTACTAGAGTTTGTACCCTTGAATATTAGTCATGACTCCTTTCAATTTCTTTGTTTATTTGAGCTTTTTAATTGTTTATGGGAAATAGTTGCTTACCATTAGAGGAACTTCCTGCACAGTAGTCATTATTAAGAATAAATTAAGTAGAAAAGTGAGTATTTATAATTATATTCCTGACAATAGAATTTTGATTAATATTAAGGTTGCTCTAGTAGTTCATCCTCAATAATTGATTATGACGTGTCATCATCCTCCATATGACCATCATGTCTAGAAGCAATAATGTTGTGTAAAACTGCACATACAACAATAACAGGTGCAACATTATAAATTTTTATTGCAAAGCTTTTCTGAAGACATGGAAATCTTCTTTTGAGAACTCCAAACAATATTTCGATTGGATTTCTAGTTGCAATTTGAGATTTCTGTTAAATGCCACCTGTGCAGGTGTCTCTGTATTGGATAGTGGAGTCAAAAGATAAGGCCGACAAAGATAACCACTGTCCCCAAGAATTACCATTGACTTAAAATCTCCACGCTCTAATTGGGCTAAATGAGCACACAAAGAAGAGTCATTAAATATTGTACTGTCATGAACAGATCCTGGCCATCTTACAATTACATGCCTTATTTTGAGTTTTGCATCACAAACCATCTGTACATTTAAAGAAAAGTAACCTTTCCTGTTGCGGTACATTTCTGTTGTCCACCTGAAAATAAACAACATCACTGTAATGCTTAGGTAACAGGATTGAAAAGTTGTGGTTATTAATGTCAGTAAAGGATGCATTATTAAATTTTTATTACATACCTGGAGAAGTGATTTTTGTATGGCTGCAATCTATAGCCCCAACTACTCGTGGAAATGCTGCTATAGAATAAAAATCATGCGATATACTTAAAAATTCCGCAGTAGTAGGCACGTTAATGTAAGTTTCTTTCATTGCAGCTATTTTGGCGGTAACTCTACTCACAATTCTATGTACCGTTGGTTGTTCCACCCTGAAACGGTCCCCTATAACACGCTGATCGCGTTGAACGAAGGCGTTAGGGCTCTATTTCTTTTTGTCACAGGCTTTATTTCCCTTCCAAAAACCGAGTCCAAATAAATTACAATTTCTTTCGAGACGCGGAACTGTGACCGAAATTCAATGTCGTCGTACTGAATAAAAGCATTGAATTTTTCTTCATTTCTGCGATATGTTCCAGGTTCTTCTTGTTCGGATAGAGAAGATAATGATGTTAAAGACATATTTAACAAAGATTTTATGCTTTTAACATTTTTTAGAAAATTTTAAGGATGGTCGCGCCGTCATTTTTGTTTGATACTTAAGCCCTTTGACAGCTGATTTGACAGCTTAAAATCGTTAAGAGACTTTTCAGTATGTACCGATTTTGCCCTAAGGAGATTTTAAGCACACATGTGAATAAAATCTGCGTAACTTTTAATTCCGCTAATGTCATCGATGATAAGAATACCATTTAGTAGATAGAAAGATGCTTAACCCCTAATTGTGTCCTTAAATATTTAACATGTGTTTCAGTATTCGGCCATAAGAAGTTTATAATAAACTAGCGACCACTCCCGGCCGGCCGCCGTGCCACCCGCCGGTCAGTACTCAGTACTCAGTAATCGCCGCGACGCCACAAGAACTAAGTCCCTGCATTTTAAATTTGTAATATCTTCGGAACTATTTACTGAAATTACATGCTGTAAAAAAGCATATTGATCTTCAATAAATGCACAATTAATTTAAGGTAATTAAGTAATTGGATAAGGATTAATGCTGTATAGTTTAAAATCGCTTCGTAAATTACCATTTATTAGTAAAGGATTAAAAATGCTTAGTGATAGACGTATGCCATCGCGGACTTTTTTGTTGAACGTTTTAAGGGGAAAAATACTGTAGTTCAATATTTTGGTCTATCTCGTAGGGTGTAGCCAGCGTTTGCAATATAAGCGCAAAAAAACGTTCTTATTTACGACATCACAGTAGAAACCTCTAAATTTATCAGTCTTTCTCTTCTATATTATGCATGTATTATACATATAAACCTTCCTTATGAAACAATCTATCTATTAAAAAAACTGCATCGAAATCCGTTGCGTAGTTTTAAAGATCTAAGCATACATAGGGACAGACAGACAGCGATAGCGACTTTGTTTTATACTATGTAAAGATAATGATAATTCCGATACGCAATATCTTATTTGACAAGATTTTCAATTCCTTGGAACCAATGTTATTGGAAACGTTGTAAGATAGATGAAAACAAAAATGCCATTATCTTTCAATTATATCATAATTTGCTACCCCTGAAATTGATATCTCAAATACGTCCACAGAAATTGAATAAGGATGCCAATAGCAAAACGTCATGTTCGATAAGTTTGCGAACCCTTATAAATAATCCTTATCAGGCGCACCCTCCCATTGAAATGGTCGCACAATATGTCATAATTATTTAATTAATGCCGGCTGGGGCGGGTTATCATAGACGCAATAACTCAGACTACACGGATTGAATATTTGATCTAATTAAAACATGTAAGTGTACCTACCGTCTAATTGTGGTACAGACATGTTTTGATGGAGTCGTATTCGGGTGATAGGAACTCTTCGAAGATCCTTTATACTTTTTGTCATAGTACGTGCTTTCGTTTCTGTTTCAGTTAAAATTTCAAACTAAATCATAGGTTTATATGCTGTTTTACATTAAGATTCATAATATAAACGCATTCAATCATTTGATAGATAAATTGTTTGTAATATCACTCAAAATCGCAATATACAATTATAAAACACAATGCCTGTTTTACCAAATTAACTGCGAACACATTACCAATCTAAAATCGATTAAAATACAGATTGTCGAGTAATTACTCGATTTTATTCGTAGTGAGATTAACGATTCATTCGATTGATACGCGATTGGACATCGGTACATTACAACGGAGCACGTCCCACGCCCGTCTTAATTATTGGACCGCTAATAGGGTTCCCATTTTTAAGTACAAATTAAGATATTTTTCTACTCGTCCTACACATGTGTTTATCATAATATGTGTTTTAATTTCTTCAACATGTTTCTATTATATCCTTTCTATTGATTTTAATATAAATGTGCACTGTAAATTCTAAAATTCTTAGGTACTTAAGAAAAACATAGCTTTATGTAGTTTATAATAAAAATTGACTTTAATAATCTTATTGTAATATTTTATTCGTTTTAAAAAGATAAATAATGACTGTCACAAATAAGCTGATACAGTTTTAAAATATCCCCTCTAATCCAAGCCGTGTGGTCACCGCACAATGCCCGCACTAGTGCCAATTAATCGTACGTATGTACTACGATTTGTTTTTAATGAACTGTTGGATTGCGTGGCTGAAACTACAAAACAGACTAACATTGATGTCTAACAAGATGTTGCATATAAAATACGTGGGCGATTATCTATGCAAAAAAGCCTTTTAGTCCAATTCCAAGTCGCGTAACTTTATAGGTTATATTAGGTATCTTTTAAAAACTTTTCATATTATGCGTTGCTGAAACAACCAAAATAACACGTTACAAAATGTTTCATGCTTCAAGATACGTAGGCAATTATGTATTTCAAATATTTTGATGAATTTTCCAAAAGCAAGGCTGAAACTACAAATTTCATACAACATATTATTATAAAGCCTTAGATGCGTGGGCGATGGAAAAACCCTTGTACTTTAACTTCATCACGTGACCTTTAAGTAAATAAATTCAGTATATTTTAAACTAGATTTGGTTGCTTAAAGTATTTCAGGAATTATTCAAATACATTACTGAAAGTACAAAAAGATTAATTCACACTTGTCTTTTACATAATGATGTGGGCGGTATGTGGGCGATTTGTTATGCAAAAACAATCTTAATTACAAATGTTTCGCAAAACTTAGATAATTTTATTTAATGAGGCTCTTCTGTTCTGTCTGCCTCTTTATGCTTAAATCTTTAAAAGTACGAACCTGATTTTCATGGGTTTTTTTTAATAAATCGAGTAATTCAAGAGGAAGTTTAATATGTATAACACGGACAAATATGTTTTACAACATGCTGTATATCCTACTAAGTATGGAATAACCCCTTTTAATTCCAATTTTATCGCGAAACTTTCAAGTAATTTTAGTTCGCGAGTTTTAATTAGGTTACGCGAGCTCCATAGTTTTATGTATAATTAAAAATTCTTCTAACTTCTGACCACTGTTCTCTAAATAATGAGAAGCGAAAATAACATTTTAAACGCAGCCTTTCTTTATGTATTGTAGAGTAGCAAATAATGTGTTTCACTGAGTTTTAATGTTAGGAATTATATTCTGAAATGTGCAGACTATCCCATACTATTTAGTGTTTGTTCCTAGTAGTTTTTGGACCTATTAAGGAGTCTATTATCGCTGGCAGGTTCTATGAATTTAACTAATTCTCATAACTTAAAATTATCAATATTCAGTCAAATACATTTTTCTACGATTCGCCTTATGGTAAGCGACGCTGCGGTGTTTGATGTAGCGCGCTGGTCTGGAAATCTTTTCACGCGACCTCTGAAACCAAATCGAAATTAATTGTTAAAATAGTTCTTTTGTCGCTTCAAACTTTAATGTACGTAAAGCGTGTATGTATAGCGCTGAATTATATAATCTAGTCAAAGATCGATAAAAAATATATTTCGAATTTCGAATATTTAAATATCGTTCCATTTTCAAAATATCATTAACCAATAACAAAGCCGGCAACCGCCGGATTCCGTATTATGTTGATGTCGTGGAAAAGCAGTGGTAATAATG
The DNA here is from genome assembly GCA_018238005.1 of Eurema mandarina. Lineage (NCBI taxonomy): Eukaryota > Metazoa > Arthropoda > Insecta > Lepidoptera > Pieridae > Eurema > Eurema mandarina. The sequence goes on along the minus strand of DWAJ01000050.1, from coordinate 50,502 downwards.
TTTTAGCTTCTTAGACGATAACATCACAGTGTCGCATCGAGCCCGCGCCAAAGTATTCTACTTAAGACTACAGCGTGTTCTCATGTTTTTATATTTATACGAGAAATATTAATATTTATTATATAGACATGTTTACTAATTTTTTTTACGTGATCAGATGAGAAACGTCAGACTTAATGCTTTTTGATAAGGTTGATTGTGAAATTTAACGTACCCAAAATTATAAAAAAACATTTAATGAACTTTTGTCACCCGCAACCATCTTCTATACCTTCCTCGTACGAGGTCTCTGAACACATGCGACAGGGTACTAAAAAAACAAAGTACCTTTCCCTAGTAGACTGTCAATATACTCGTGCAAAAGTTACCATCAGATGTCACGGCATTTACCCCCACCTATAATTAATAAAAAACAAATTATAGTTGGTAAAAGAAAAGCCCCCTGTATCCGGCGAGACCGTTATATTTAACGTAATTCCGTCGCTGCATATTCGCGACTCCGGTCCATTCCATCCAGCCGATGCAGCGCTTCTGCCCGCGTAATTGGTTCAACTTATCTACATCATTACATCTCGATCCTTCCCGCTTTCAGCGCTTTAATTTCTTTTTTCGGCTCCCATTTTCGCTTGTTTTTTCATTCAATTAATCGTGCTACGTAAGATCGTAATAAATGTGTCTGATTGTAATCGTTTTTGAGGAATTTGTTCTTCATAGCATTATGTCATAACTAGCCTTTTTTCAACTACGTGCTATTATTAGGTTTCAACAAACTAATCTTATAAAGTATAATGACATATTTGATCATTTTAAAGATATAAACATAAACGCTTAAAATCTATCTCTATTATTATAATTTAAACGGATGAGTGCAGCTTATGTCAAACAAGCAACTTTCATAACTTTTCTAGGCAATTACACCGCTCAAAGGCTAAGCGATCTAGATAAAACGCCGTTTTTCATTTTCTTAGCCCTGTTGCTACTAAGATATTCCTAAGGACACGCCATAATTCATATAGTATCGCGGCACGGATCGGTATTTTACTAAATGAACGTCCGATATTTATAGCCATTGTGGACATAATTTAATAAACAAAGCAGGTACAGGCTGACGGTTTAATGCCACCCTCGCCATTCGATCAGATAGGGCATCATAACTGGTTCCTTGAGATAGCATTGTAAGAAGCTGGCTCTACTAAGTTATGTGCTCCTGGTAGCTAGTTGTTATCGTTAAGCGAATATGCTATCAGCCGTGAAGCTATTAATACAGAACGCTATCAGATGCGTTGTCTGAATATTTTATCCGCTCCAGTAAGCTTCTTTAGTAAAATTGCTGAAATGCAATACATTTATAGTCGATCCTGCAAGCTACGGAGAATAAAACGCTTTCATAGCAAACCTCTGTTCGAAGCGAAAAATTGACGAATAAAGTATTAAAACAAAATCAATATGCATAACCCTTCCTTTAATGAAAGAAACAATATTTCGGTTTACAACACTGAATCGTAAAACTAGCAATCAAATAAGACGTAAATTTTCGTTTCGTTATTGACCGTCAGAAAACATTGCTTCAACCAGGCTATCCAAGTTCACGACCGAACGAAACCTCGGTCCCTTTAACCCCGAAGGATTTACATGTCAAAATAAAGTCCATTACTTTAGTGTCAGAGCGTACAAGTATAAAAGGTCAATAGATTGTCAGCTTAGTGTAAATAACGTTTGTAATGTCTAAACACGCTTAGCTCTTAATATTTACGAGCACAGATCGAATAAATACTACTATTACGATCTTAATAGTCGACAAAGAAAAGTTTTTGAGCTATTTATTTATTTAGCTTTGAAATGTTCATAGATTATGTTTGTAGACGTTGACAATCGTTATTGAAAGAAAACGACTAATTTATTTTTAATTTTTTTGCTCTTTGAATCGGATTAACTTAAACAAAAATTTTGTTCATCGCCAAAAGATAATTTCCATCAATGAATTTGAATTTGAAGATGTCATTTATTTTTTTAGCTTCAGCAAAGTCTATTCCCTCATTTAATATAAGAGTAGATATTGTCTATGCCTTCAGTGTTATTTATTCCTTCTTATAATAAAATCAGTACGTAATTTATTGATATTTAAATAGAATATGCACATCTTATCTATTCTTTAGAATCTCGCGAGATAAGTGTATATCCGTCCAAATTCTAAATTTGTATAAAAACCTAGGCAATCATTAACAAACCCACATTCTCTATGATATCTCATCGATTTACGTAACTAAAATATTCAATCCAAAATATAAGGATCTAACTATTTTTATCTATAAAGTTTCGGCCACACACGTACATATAAATATTACTCGATGACCTTTACCGAAACGGTGGCTGACATCGTCTCTTAAGAACCGTTAAAAATGACTTCCATTGTGCACCGAGAGATATGATTCATATTCAAATAGATGTTATATGAAATAGCGATGGTATTATCGTTTAGACTTTAGACTAAGTGATGTCATTACGTAACGTTCTTCTTTCGTGAGAGTTTTAATATGTGTTTAAGATTTAAATCTTACGGTACTTTTTGTTTGATTACATTTTCTCCATTTAGTTGGAGATTAAATCAAATGCATGTTTGAAATTTTGTACCAAATGCATATTATATTTATATAAATGAAATTCCACGTTCTGAGAAAGATATTTTAGAAACAAATTTAAAGAAATTAGATATTTTACGTTACTATTGAATAGTGTTAATTAAAAAATTACTATTAAATTACAATACAAAACAACAACAATTATTGTTATCGAATGATTTGGTTTATAATATCTAATAATTCTTTAACTACGCTGAAAAATAAAAGACTGCAATTATGTAGCTTTTATGAGAAATAATTATATGTTATATATTATCTTTCTACGACAGTCGGGAAATACCCGTTACCTCTTCCCGATATAGTGTATGTACACTACTGTGTCCTTTTCTCTATACAACCTAATAAGGATTACTACAAAAAAGGCGAACCATATATCTACATAGCTATAGGTTTTTTTCTATATAGAATTCGTTCGTCCATTCGATTCAGTACAAACCATAACCGCCAGTTATAAGCAATAAAATATTTTAATACCTAACATCGGATGCGTGAAAATATGTTCTTTTAATGACCAAATTTCTTTAGGCCGCCATAATGACCGCGGGCGACGTAGCTGGTATGAGATTTATTATCTAAATTACTTTATAACTAAGGTACAATCATTAAATATACTTTAACAATTATTAAATAACTATTGCGTTGTTCCGTTTAAATCTTAAAAGCGAATTAGCCAGTCTGTGTTGTTGGTGAGTGTTATGTTTGATTTGACTGTTGTTTTGTTGGAATTATTTAAAGTTGTTATTGCTTTAACAACAACACTGCGCCCCATTTAATAATTTTCCTAAGATTTATTTATTTTTTATTTCTATTTTTACTGTTGTGAAAGAAAGTTTGAGTGTTTGTCTTCATTAATTTTAATTAAATATGAAACAATCATACGATTCAAAACTAGGATAAAAATCTTTATCAAGCTAACCTAAACTTTTGAATAATGTTTAACCTTTGTGCGAAAATTTTACAGCAATAATCAAAGCTGAAATTGTTGTAACTCTTAATTGCTTAAGAAACAGATAAAAGACAAATGCCCTAAAGATTACACGGCCAATTGTTTCCAAATAGTCTAATTGTTAAGCATCAAACGCGGTCGGTCAATCGATATCATCCCACGGCGGTATCAGTCACCCACGACAGTAAACAATATTTCGAAACAAAGGAATTCCTTAATCAAATCGAGCCTTCGATGCGAGACGTGCGATAGAGTACGCTTATCGATTATAGTCTAAGAGCTTGTTATCTCTTAAGCTATGTTGTTATAATGTAAATTATGAAAAGGTAGTTAATTTGATTATTTAGATATTCATTCACGTTGTTATAAGGTTATGTCATATTGTTGTATTATTTTTGGCTTTAGTATATTGTTAAAATATTGTGAATGTTTTATGTATTTAATTATACCGATTTTTTACATTAAAGAATATATATCCAAAATCAAAAACAAATAAATTGTATTTTTTTGCATTCGTTTATGTTTTATTCAAGTGGTAATGATAGCACGAATTTATTAAGCACATTAAAAACATTCTTAAAAACTGTACTTCTGTATTAGTTATTTCCATTCTTTATTAGCATGAACTCGATATACTAATCATTTTTATTACCTTTTAGTATTATTATTACACGGTATCTTCTCATCCAGCTCCCTGACTACCTCCCACTCACGATGATGCAGCGGCCGATGCATTTAATTGTAGCGTGATATCACTAATGCACCTGTCAAGTAAACAAAGAAAGCTAGATAACTCTGAAATTGCTACGTACAATGTAAATGTTTATGCTTTCGTTCGATATCTATCGTGATACGCCAGTCATTTGTCATTCTGGTTAGCCTGTGGTTGGGAAATGGGAGAATGAGATGTGTTTTAGCGAAGTTTATACTGATGTAGTAGGATTTTATAGGATCTCTCCTACGTCAAGATGCTTATAAAATCATGCTAAATATTTTATCTCAATTTTTGCGTAGTAATAACGTTTAGAACTTTAAATGCAATAATATTATAATGAATATTAGTATTAGATATTTGAAAAATTAATTATTATAATATGAAAGATCATTACAAACGTGATATTCGTTCTATTCTTATGCAAAAATAGTTTATAGGAATAGTTTATTTTCAGACAAGAATTTCAGTATTACATGCACTATCTTGACGAGCCTTCTCGTACCTTATTTATTACAGTACTAGTTGTTGGATGAAGTTTCATATGCCTTAGATGGTGTACGAGTACATAACCTATTTTATAAAAATCTTTTCTACTACGCTTTTTTGGCATAATATCTACAATACTAAACGTTATCTTTTCAATCGCACTTTAAGCAAGGCGTCCCACGTGTCAACTCATAGTTTGAACAAAAATAAGCAATCAAAACCATTTGTAACATTGTAAGTGCGCTAACGTTACGGGATTAAAACTTCTGATGAATCGCTATTGTCGTTCCGCTAACTTTTAGGCAAGAGTTTGCTTTGTGAAAATGTAAACACGAAGTTACCAAATCGCATATGTCGAGTGTTGACAGAGACTTGGCGGCTTTCTCTGGATTATTTGATGGATTTGCTTAATATTGTGTGCTTGAGGAAAGCATTAATCCGTGTTTATATAGCGGCTTAATTTCTACGCAATTTCGCTGTTTTACCACATATGTGGAAGTGTGTCTTGACTAAAATTTGGAATTCCCACATGGTTCTCATAATATAGGAATAAAATAATGTATTAAGATTGCAGGAAGGCTGAATTACTGAACGTTCTGACGGAAATTGTCCAAACAGATTCATCAATTTAAATTATAATGTTCTATCATCTAGAAAGTCTATCATTTATATAAAATATAATTTACTTTAAGTGCCACATACGATTAATAGCCTGTAGCAATACTCATCAATGTAGCAAACGTAAACAAATCAATAGCGCTCATATGTTACCAAATTCCTTAAAGGTTCAAAAGCATGTTTTAGAAACAAATTCTTCAATCTTATAAATAACACAGAAATGTAAAGAACTTCAAGGGCTAGAACTATCACTTATGATTCTCTATAAAGAACCATTATCCAAGACAATAATACTTCGGGCTATTTATTTCTACAATTGCGATAACAATACAAACAATTAGGAGGCTAGCATAAACTTATATAACTGGAGGCAAAGAAAAGCGTTTTAAATTGTGCGTATCGTGAATCGACAGAACATTTTGCTTACAATGCTAGAAACTACAAAGGCACAATGAACCCTAATTGCGTATGATTCAATGTCTCATATGTTGTATGTCCATTTAAGTACCCACGCTCGAACGATCTGAAATATACCCTTTTGTTCGAATAGTTTTCGTACAGTAAATATTTCAGGGTTATATAATTGTAAAATCGCCTATCTGAAGGTAACAAGTACCTCTGTATTATTCAATAAATGAGAGATTCGAACTTTCATCTAATTGGTTTGAGATAGTCCTCCACTTTGGGCTCTTTTGTTATCTACACTAATATTATAAAGTAAAAAGAATTGTATTTTTGGATTTTTATATGTAACGAATAAACTCAAAAAGTAATGGACCAATTTTAATAATTATTTTATCATTAGAAAGCTTCGTTATCACTGAGCAATATAGGCTATATTTAATACTATGTCTACCCGTGCGAAGCCGGGACGGGCCGTTAGTTTGAAATAAAACACTTGTCATCTGATATACTTGCACAATCAGCGATTCCATGACTACTTATTATGAATATCCATAAATCTATAATCCATACAAGCGACAGAAACCAGCAACCAGTCAAGCAAAGCTTATCTACATAAACAGGATTTTCCTACATTTTTAAACTTCTATCAAAACAGACTTTGCCGATACGAAGCGGTGCAATTTCCGTCAAGCTAAAGGACTCGCATATTTCACCTAAGACCGCCGAAAGGTATAAAAATATTTTACATTCATTGCGTGATGACGAGCACGCGATCCTAACTTTTGATTTATTTTTACACAATTAAAAACGCCCTTTGTACGTGGAATGATCAATCTTTTTTATAATCGGCTTTGTGGAAATTATTTAGTGTTCATATTTTCTTAGTTCTTAGGAAGAATGTGCATTTTGTATTTTCATCATTCGATCAATTTATATTTCATATAGTTTTGGCAGAATCTTCGCCTGTTGGTAAAATACCACCTCCACAATAAGCACCCTAAAAATACGATTCTTGTGAGTGATTTAAGTTTTAACGTATTTAAAATGATGTGATTCAACAAAGGAAAGTAAAGGATATGATAAAGGAATACTAACATATTATATAACTTCCACTTAGGTACCAATCAAAACTAAAAAAACTCAAAAATGACATTTAACTAATTCTGCTTGCTAATATTCAACGAAATACTAAAATTGGAATGCACCAATTCTCTTATGAAATACGAAGCATTAACACAAATTGATAGCTCCTAATAATTCGCTTAATAAACCCACTCAGCGAATCGATCGTAACGTTATTCGTGAACTGACCCAAATATTGCTTATACACTTCATTGTTTACATGACTTCAGCTGTTAGAGTTAAATCAACGAGGTTTTATTACTCCCATACATTACGAGTGACCGGTGTCCGCGACCACAAATAGTCGTATTCGCGACTGGAAATCAGAACAGCTTGCCTAATATTTGAAATTAAGCCAAACTGCGGTTTCAGTGTAGATCGCTTTGAAAAAATAACATTAGTACCTACTCAAACATGACTGGAACATTCGAGAAGGCACACGGATTATCTAAGGAAATATTAATATAATCTTCATTTACTGGTTTAGATATGAGAAGAAGTAATATATAAGATATTTAAGATTTCGTAATTCGTTATTTCATTATTATGGCTTGTTATTACCAAAGTATTTGTGACACAAATACAATAAATAAATTATATAGGTACAAAAATGTACGCAATTTCACCAGCGTAAAACAGAACATTTTATTTTTCAATATTTATCGGATTAAACCTATGGCCAAAATTTGATTAATAAAACAATTTTAAAAATTTGTCCAAGAACCTTCCCTCTTTTTAATATAGTAAAAATTCAGTCCAAAATCCAAAATCTTAATGTTCCCGTATTCAATGATATTCGAAGCTAGTTTATTTTATGAATGCGAGTTATTTATTGCCAGCGCTTAGTTCTTATTCACAAGGGAATGTAACAAAAAATTGAAAGTAATCGAATAGTGCTCCCAAGGGCTGATTAAATGTATCCGAGCACGCATTTTTTGCTCTACGCACTACACGGCTTGTATTCACTAGTAACTACGCTGTAAATTTGTTTGTAATAACATTATTTTATCTAACTTATAATTTATTAAACTGTGCTAATATGTCATAAGTAAAACGTCGAGGTAAACTTTATCTACTCTAGAGGTATTTAATTGTAACAACGTTATTCGGTAAGGATTTTTTACAATTTTAAAAGTTATATGTATATATAGTTTTCTTTAATTTAAAACGTTCTAAAAAAATAAACGAACAGTAACAACAATTCGTTTTAAATGAAATTATGATATTTAATAAGGGTTTAATAACCTACATATATTTAGTATGACTTCAATACAGCCCAGTAGTAACGAAGGAGCAGAGCTTACTTTAATCTTATTTCCATAGTGAGTAATATAAGGATGGTGCACGCGTAAAATTCCATTTTATTTGACTGACAACATCAATTAGCGGTTGACGGGCGGTGTTGCGTTACAAAGGGATAGCTCGCGAGCTTGTAATGGCCTATCAATAATAAAGTACAAATTTGTTCTTTAAAACGATCTTTTCAATGCCCTTAGATGATTGTCATTTTTATTTAAATTTTAATTAAAATGTTTTTTTACTACGTTAAGATTGTAACTCGGCTTGTCTTCAGAAAAAGACCTTATTATTTTTAAAAGTTACATTTATATATGTCAGTAAATTTTATATTACGAGATTCGGTATCGAAAACCAATAGCAGAAAAATAACAAATATGAATCAGAAAACAATCTCATCCCGTAAAGAGCCATCCACTTATATCTTTCGATTTGTATTAAATCACAAGTTTAATTGTCCGAGAAATGAAGGGATTAAACAGCTGATCCCAAAGAAACTTCCAGAACAAGACTGCTTCTTTGGTATTATTGGATTTCTTTTGCTCCGAATAAACTTTCCAATTAAAATCACTCCAATCTTTCAGGCCGAGATATGATTCTGTTTACTTTTTGTTATATCTCGATTGGTTCTAAATTGGATTCAGCTGTGTCAGTAGATGTTCGGCTGTAGTCTTGTTAAAACAAAACTTTCTTCGGAATTATTAAGTCCTATGAAATTTCCTGGTTAGTGATTACATTACACTTCTGAATTAGATATTGTATACAACATCAGATATCAAAAAATTTGACATAAAATATCGTGTAAAACGCGCAATAAAAGATTGTTTACAATTCGATACTCTCATTTGCCATGAATGACGTGCCTATGAAATGTTGGCTGCTGAAATCCGTTTTATTGCAGCAATAAACAACTTAAACTGTATTTACATGTTTTGAAAGCTGAACTAATAAGGATATTAAAATTATACGACCTGAGCCCGACTGGGCGTCCGTATTAAAGCATAACTGCGGATGTTTTTAACACCAAGCTTAATATAATTTTATAAAGCCCTTAGCTATTTTAGTACTAGCAACTGTTATACCATTCTCTTTATTATTACGTTTAAATAAGCGTCATTTTCGTCCGAAGAAGTTAAAATACTACGTTAACAATTTTGACCACCTTTGTCCAAACTGACCATCTAATCGCTGTTACACTCAAATGGAGCACGTACCAATAATACACCCCAATGCGATATTGACGAAAGGGCGGTATACGAAAGTAATCATTATTTCAATAAGGGTAAGCACATATTTCGTGTGCAAGGCACTATTATGGCTACAAATTCAGTATCCGTAGGTACATCAGAAGCCTCGAGTTTGGTACGTGCTCTTCAAATCGTCCGGCCAATAAAATTTTACGATACATTTTATTTAATATCGGCACCGATAAAATCAAAGAAAGGCTGAATTAACAGTATTCTATTTATTAGATGTGATTAAATTTAACCGTCCATAAAAAGCTCGGTTATTCAATGTTTTGGATCGGACGCCTTGTTGGATAAAATGTTATATCTTTTATTTTTGTTATTACATTAAGATTTATGTACACTTTCCTGTATATAGTTTGTTACCTTGTCATAACACTTATTAATAGTGACTTTTTTAAATATTTTCTCATGTTACTTGTACCTCAGAAATAGTGAAGTCTAAATTTACATGAACATTTTACTAATGTTATAAATGTGAGTTTGTGAGAAAGTATATACGGATGTATGTTTGTGTATTGTTGCACGCAAAAACGGCTTGACCGATTCCGTTGAAATTTGGTATGTAGATAGATCCCTGGATTAACCCATGGGATACTTTGATGTCCCGGTATAGCCCCGGGAACGTGAACAACACGGCACAGCTAGTTAACAATAAATGTTTTGGTAAATATGTTTTCAATAAATTAAGTAAACAATAGAAAGAAAATTCTAACAAAGAGAAAGTGTAAAACGAAACAAATATTTGTTTATGAGCTCTCGTGTACTGTAAACAACGTACCATAACGCACGCGTGTCAAATTCATAATACCGAACCGGAACGGTTATGAACAGAATTTAGTGCGTCTAATTACAGTGCTGGTCTGTCGGCGAGTCATCTGGATTCGTCAAGCTCAATAGACGCTTAGAATCTAAGGGTTCTTTAGGTGTGAAAACTTAGAAGCAATAAAATTACGTTTCATAATAATAAATAAATATTTTCAGGACATTTATACACAGCGCCATCTAGTTCCAAGCTAAGCAGAAGCTTGTGTTATGGCAACTAGATAACGGAATAAATTACATATACATAATTTTCTTTTGTAAATACATACATACAATACATAGCAACACCCAGACCCGAGAAAAACACAAATGTAAATTACAAATATATTTTTCCGGTGTGGGGATCGAACCCACAGCCACAAACAACCCTTCGCGCAGAAAGCAGTTGTGCTACCAGTGCGCTTCAAACGTAATTTGCTTTTATAATTATTGAGGACTACCACGATGTCTAAAATTAATTTTATTTTTCATTTCAAAGTTCATTTAAATTATTTTATAATTCTATTAGTTATTTATTTTGAATAGTAAGAGGTATAATAAATTTTCTTTAGGTAAACCTATTTCGACGTTTCTTTTTGTTTCCTTTGTTAATATTCCCTAGGCCTTGTATCTATTATTGATTTGGTTAGTCTGTCTGCATAGTCTTCGGCATATGTTATGTTAACCTTTTTTTAATAAACAAATAACTTTTGTGAAAGCTGTTATAACGTAAATGAAGTTTACATGTAGTTTTCCCTGCTTTAGTAAGTTTAACTATAGTCCGCTCACGTGAACAAAGGTGCGGGCGTGAACTAGTGCATAAAACTTTCAACGTCATTAAAAGTTAAAGTAGGTTTTGTAAATAAAGTACTTATAAATGCCGCGTAAGACTACTTTGCATTTAATGAAGCCATACATTACCATAAGATATTTGCATCGGCCCCAAAATTTAATCACAACGATCGGAGATATATTTTATGCGGCAATTTTAAGTAAAAACCTCTATAAATTTCTTATCAGAAACGAGTTTCTTAATTTCGACCACTTGTACTGTTTTAATTAGGATATAATTTCATCCGTAAAGGCTTCGTTATGTTGCCTTTTTGTCTGAAACGGTTCGAATTTTAAAAGGACAAATTAAAAGATAACGCTTTTATACACACAGGCTAAAAATGTTATTCGGCTAAAGATAAGATTAAATGTGAATTTTAACACATTGAACAAAGTACCGCTTCATGAGCTAACATTCAGCGAATACTTTAACACTGCATAAATCGCGGTAACTTTGGGACGTGCTTTGAATCATGTGAAAATTTGCTAAAAGATTTAATTGACTTGAATTTTAAATATAAATTTAAAACTTACTGTTATATAATTACTTCAAGTCATACTTTTTTAAGACTTAGTGATATTAGATGTTAAAGAAATAATTGATCAATATAGATCAGCATGAATAGGGATAATTAATATGGATTTTTATTTCACCATAATATAACTATTATATTCACCATAAATAAAAACACTACCACACTCTCGTTTAAGATGAGTTAAATTAAGTTGGTATGTTGGGATACTATCTCGTGCAGTTATCAATGTTAAGCTTATGTATTATCATGCGATGACAGTAACATGTTTGTGTAATAAATAAAAAAAATATTTCAATATAATAATGTAATTTGTTTATTTTTTATCACTCTGGTAGTTTGATTATATGCAATCCTTCTCTACCTTGGATATTACCAAATAGTTGAAAGAATGCAATTAGGATGGGAACATGTGGCTCCGATACCTGTCGGCGAAAGTCTTTACCACATTACGCATTAAAAATATTTTTTTTAAATTACAACTATAATAATATAGTCAGATATACTATAGCGCAGTAAAAATTGTAATCCACATTTTTTTGTTTCTTTTATCGAAACTGGCAATCGACTGTTTACTTATTTTGGCTTGTGTTGACCGATTATAAAAATTCCTACGCAAATTCAGTTTAGGTAATATTGTTTATAGATAGAAAAATATAGCTCTCTCGAAACGGTATTTGTTTTATATCATTATCACATTCTGCCACCTAACACGAACCGTGAAAGCAAAGTGATGTTTTTTCTAAACGTATTTGAAGTTTCAATTTAACGTACAAAAGTCCCGTCGTTACTTAATGGAAGTGTTTGGTATTCAAACGTGTGATGTAAAGAATTTTATTGCACAAAAGCATTTATTAGGAACATTATAAATGTTATATTTGAATTTCATATAAAAGCCTTTCATATAAAAGTGAATAACACTTAAAACTATTTAGTTAATGATTTAAAACTTTTACTTTATTTACAGCGGCGGTATGATATTAAGCAGAGATCATATGAAGCACTCGAGGAAATAGAAAAGCATTTTCATGCTTTGGTTATCAATATTTTAAGACCGGTACAGATCGCAACTTAACGTTTATAGTTTGCAATGCTAGACGTAATGTAAGAACTTCCTCTATTTAGTCTATCTTGTGTTGTGACATTGTATTGTCTATGGCTGAAACTACTGATTATATAAGAAAGTTTATCAAGCGTGGTTTTATATCAGACTTACTTATAATAATAAAGAGTTCGGTAGACTATTTTTAATCTTACGATAAAGAACTTGCATACGAGAAGTCGCGAGTGCTTTTTATAAAAACAAAATTCGACATAAGTATCAAACACAAATCGATTTTACAATTGCGTAATACACTTATAATACAAGCTAATTACCAGTATCATAGCGATGACTTGCCGAAACATTTATCGGCCTAACGTTTTAATAACATGAAACTTTTTGCGGAGCTGTCAAAATATTTCGATTCATTAAACACCGGTAAAATGATTTTGTTGTGTACTTTTTACAAATTGGCCGTACAAAAACTTGGTGGGGCTTTGTTGAGTGATGTTATACAATATTTTTGTATTCTGATCGGGTAATGGTTAAAGTCACGGTTGTTCATGGTCAATGAACGCAAAAGCATTGAAACGATAAATGATGGATTGGTCTGCGTATTTACTTTAATAAGTTTGATGTTACAACAAAGACAAGTTCAATGTTTTGTAACCAGTTAGGTACAGCTCGGTGAGTGTTATATGTTGTGACAAATTTTAAATATAAAAACTTAATTAGTCTTTACAAAATTGACTCAATAATTAAGGAATATCAAATGTAGTCTAATTGGGTTAAGACATATTTGACTTCGACTAAAAATTTATGGTGAAAAAAATTCATTAGGTACCTGACTTTTTTGAAAGGTTTACATTTGTGGCTTGCGAGTATACGTGCACGTAAAAAACAATTAAATTATTTCCATAAGAGATCAACATTATACGCTAACTAAACTCGGGCGAGTCACTTCAACACTTAGTAGGATACATTTGTGCCTTCCACCTATCACGAGAGCAAAAAACAGATACTTAAACTAATTTCAGTTACCAAACTAATTTACTGGCTGTAAAAAAATAATGAGCACTTATCCAAACAATTCCTCCACGTGTGTACTGAGCTCACACCTCGAGCGGTCAAGCCAAGGTCATGCCACATGACTGATGCTGACACCCGTCGCCTTTGACTCCTAGTCGTTCAGACGTCCGCCTCAGTTCGTTAGTATTTATAGTCGAGACTTTCAATTTTGTAGACTAATGCTGTTTATTCTGTAACACAGTTATTGTATAGTTGCCTAAAATCATTTTATATAAGCTTAAACACTAAAATTTGTTAAGAGCTCTAACCCTTGCTTTTAATACAGTGAGGAATTAAGGTAATGGGATTTTAAAGATGTAATAGTGATAATTATTTATATGGCACCAATACGGTAGGGACATTTTTTAAATTTACTTACTAATGTCAATTGACACTACACTTTTATTTCAAACTAATATGGTTTTACATTAGTATTTGCCACATAGCTCTCCTCAGGTAAAAAAAAAATAAAATCATTACCTACAACTGAAAAAAAATACCTTAAAGAACTATATAAAATAATTAAAAAAAATAGGAACAACCTCTATAAATACGGCCCATCACCCGTCGCGTAGATGATGCCAGCCATAATGATTCATTAAATGCCTCATCGAGATTACCTTTTTGTAATTGAGCGATGATGCGCGTCTCAGCTCCTTACAATAACGTACGTTACCGCCAATTGTATGTGCAGCAAATAAGCTGACAATGCAATGTAGGAACAAATTCTGCAATGTAAGAAAGTTCGTTTGTTCAATACTGGACAAAGGCCTCCCCTAAAGATATACGTCTAAGCATTGTTAGCTGACGAGACTTAAATGCTACGTACGTGAAATAAGAATGTGGTTTCTTTAATCAAATGATTGTTGTAGCTACTTTTAATGGAATTATCTAACCTAAGGCAAGATATAAATTGTACGTTATAGTAGTAAAATTGGTGAAAAAATATAATGATAATGCCCACCATATAAGGAAGCAAATATAAGATATTTTTGGTTACCTATTAAACCGATTTTACTACATGTTTACATTAATAAAGAAGTATTTAGTTAAGTTAGGTTTTAAAATTGAAAGCTGTTTTAAAATAAAATCTTTATAGTATTTTGATTATGACTTATTATATTTTGATGACACAGATGAATAATGTTAGGTATTCCTTGACCGTACCAAATAAGTAGATGCCTTTTTGGCAAACCTTCATCATATTTAAAGCAACGTATTATTATTTCGAGTTACGTAGTTGGGTAACATGTGTCATGCTCAAAAATTGGTGCCCATTTGGTACGTACATATAATTCGTAATTTTCTCTTACAATTATGGGATATAGCCTACAGGATCAATTAAGCTCTGAATGACCAATATACACAACTCTTGCATCCATACATTTTTCCTAGCACGGGAGACCAACATGTTCTGGTAATATTATTTCTTGCTTCATATAAACTATTGCGTGGTAAATAAAGCTTGTCTTTATTAAGCCCATTATGCTGCATTTAATACTTAAATATCATATTATCGGTAATAATAGTTTGATGTAAACAACATGGGCTATGATTTTAATTAAATTGCCTTTCTTTACCCACGTATAAAATTTATTTGATTAGTATTTTTTAGAAAAAATATTGTACAACCGTTTTTTATTTTTTTTGGAAAGAGATTAAGTATTGCTGGAACTAAATTTTTAGTAACTGTATCGCATTGAGGCTTGTCTAATAATAAACGACTAAGTAATCTATTTGCGAATACTTTTATTCAACTTTTTGGTAACATAAATATAAAAAAAAACAAAACTTAGGAGCGTATAATACTTACTATGTGGGTAATATAACACGGCTAATTTAAATATTACAATAAAACCTGCATGCAAGCTGGTTTCTCTGTGCATTCACACAGCCTTCCATCCGTGTTTGGTTTCTGATTACGCTGTGGGTTGATCTAAAAATAAAATGGGTCAAACACATGTCATTTGTCAGTTCCCTTCGCATGACGAGTTGAGGTTGTTTTGCTTTTTAGTGGCCGTTTCTGGAATTAAAGAGACTTATTTATTTTTAATATCAATTTGGTAGTAAAAGGTCTAATCTTTGGTTTGATCTGTAGGTTAAAAATCGTTTTATACCGAAGGTACTTTTACTAAACAAAATTAAATAAACCACTAATAAATTAAATATAAAATTAAATTTCCTAAATATTCTTATGAAATTAGTATGAAAGTCAGACGTAAAATTTAATTGAGGTACATTTATATCACATCAAGATTTCAAAGTATACAATAATAAAATTTATAACTGTTTTAGAACAAATTCTAGAAGTTAATTTTATATAGGTTTATCTGTAAGTATGACACGTAGACAAAGAGGCGACGCTCATTATCTTCTTAAAGGAGTATAAATAATCATGTAATATTTTTCTCGTTACCACCCCATACTTGTTTCGCAGATGATGAATCGGTTTTAAAATTAGGCCCGATTATCGATTTCGTAAGTGTTTTAAATGCCCTAATTGGAGTCTTATATTTTATCGTTGATTGTGTTAAAAAATCCATATTAAAAACCCCGAATACAAAGGGTTTATGTGCAAGCATTGTGCTACTGATAATCAACAACTTATATTCAATATTTCAAAATACATAATATGTTCATTTCAAAATATATTTCATATAATATCATAGTATAATTATCAATGTTTCGAAAAAATCTCTCGATCTACTTACTTTGTTAGTTGACTTTGTACTAGGCACAGAATACTACGTGTATTACCAACGCTCTAAATACTAGCTGCTTTTATGCTTTATTATACGAGTATGCGTAAGATGAGAAGTTTGACCATTAAAACAATGTCCTTACATCCATTAACTACACTCTTAAAAGTGTCGAACTAAGTCAACGACCCAGCGATCTGCAATAAAGACGCGCCGATTATGCAGATAACTTATAATCTCTGTACCATAGTTATCGATCATTTGAACGGACGGCGTAAATTGTCGCCTAAGGGTAGGTACGGCACCACTACTACAGTAACTTAAACTCTTCAAGCTAAATCCATCTCAAATCTGATACAAATAAAGACCAAATTTGTTCAAAAACATTAACTATACTGATTAAAGACAGGTTGCTTTTTTAATGTTTTATGTTCCCAAAATACACGATGAAGTTCGTGTCATAAGAATTTAGTGCTAACTATAAATGTTCAAGTTTTTGCTGGTAATAAAACAAAATACTTACAAGACACGTATTTTTTTCATGCGAATATTAAGGTATAAATATATATTTAGTAAACCCAAAACGTGATTTTGAACCAAAAGAATATTGCTTATATTCTTATAATAACTCACACACGCCTTTAGAACCTTATCTAGTTAAGTAAACTTTGACATTGTCTTTGACAGGTCTATCAGGTAACCTCTTTTTGAGTTAACTGACACAAACGTCAAAGTCAACGTCAAATCTATTCTTTTTTTTTCAACTAGCAACACTTATGATGACTCTTGAATCGTCATGGCATCACAAAACAATAATTTAGTATTAACCATAATCTTTATGAAGGGGGAATCTAACATAAAGACCCTAATTAAAACAACATGAATACACCTGTGTTAGACACAGGCGTAATGGATATTCACAATTTTTTCAAGTACCCTCAATGTAAAATCTCAAAGAGGGTAGCTTACCAAACCGGTTCCTTTAAAAATCATACATCAAATTCGAGAATATTATTGAATACAGGACTTTTATGATAAATATTATTGAATGCACGTCATTGTACAGGCTTCGCATAGTGGATTTTATTAAAGCTGTGCGGAATATCGCGACAGGTGCAACTCGATTTCGTACATCCTTCCATTTCATGTTTAAATTCAACAATACGGGAGATAAATACAAAATAAATGTTTATTTCTCTTTTTTGGGAAGTTTTCAATATAGTTTTTTGTTGTTACAGTGATGCTGTCAGGCAGTATTGGGTCAGCTTGGACTCTCCTATAGATCTCTGGCAAATCTCTGAAGAGAACAACTTATCACCAATTGGATCCTTTTCTTCTACCCTTTTGTCATCAGATGAAACTTCTTAGGTACGTACCATAATATAAATATATCGTTAAGTATAATTACTATGTTTTCACATCATATTGAATTGCATTTTTCATAATAATTATTTATTTAACTGTGCCGTGCAATAACACAAATCTATAGCATTAAATTTTTTTTGAGAATCATAAATTCGATCAAATAAGCGCTTAGAAGGTGTAATAAAACACAATTAAATAATCAAAACACAAAGAAATGATAAGTATGGATACAGACATAACATTTACATTACATCATTACATCTGAGTATGATTAAAAAATACCGTAAAGTAAAAAGAGGTGTACTGTAAAGACATAATTGGCCGTTCTCATAAACAATGGTCGGCTACCGCCGCGGGCCAGGACCAAATGAAGCATGCTCTCACGTACCAACAACCAGACTACAAGACCTTTATACGCTCATACAAAACCCCCGCTGTTTCTACAATCACATAACGCAAGAACGGAAGCAAAGACCAATGTATACTGGTTCACCGCTGTACGATAAAATGCTACGTACGGAACTAACATGTTGAAAATGCTGCTGTGTTTTAACTTAAAGAAAATTGAACGATATTAGAAAATTGTAACAGTGGAGCAAACAGTTCAGTATTTTGAGGTTATTTCGATGTGCTATTTTCTAGTAACATTAAGTTCATGTCACTTACATATTTCGATTGGTTGGAACAACGGCGCCGGAGAACTTTAGAAATGTTATTTTATTGGTTTATTTTCTAACAGCAATATCGTTTGTTGCTTGTGTAGTAATGTAATATTAATCTAATATAATACTTTCTATTAATGTCGAATTAAATTAAATAAGAAAAGAAGACCTATATTCGGTGCGAAAATTTAAATAAAACATTTAAAGTAAAGAAGGTAAAGTTGCATTATTTATTTACATGGTTCGTTGAATAACATCGCCCTTGCGTCGGGACGCTTGTTTTTGTGAACACTATATATTTTCTACTTTAACAACAACACGATTTAATCCTGCGACAGTCTTAAGGGAACACAGATTAATGAGACAGAGCTTTCTTTGTGTATACGTGAACCAGTATATTAGCATAATTTTAGGTCGTAAATCGTTATATACCTAGTGTTTAATATGTTATTTTTAATTTTATGGTAGATTATATCTATATAATCTATTATAAAAACAGTCAAATTGTAAAATGGCCTATTTTAATGTGAATGGGAGTAGTGAAAAAAGTATTAACTTAATTTAATTAACAAAACAAATACAAAAAGTTTAATAAAATTCGTTATTCGTATACTACGAACTTTCTATAGTTTAAGAACCCATTATAATATGATAAATTTCCATTATTTTTATTACTAAGGATTGACATAAAAAAGGTTTTTAAAATTTAATATCATAATTATTATAAATATTAAAAACCTCTATTTATTAGCAATGTAGATAATGTAGAAAATTAAAAATTCCTCGACTGTAGTGTCATATCTATAGAGCAACTAATCTATGCCACACTAAGTTGCTTAGGTATACGTCTCCCAGAGGTCTCATACACAGTATCTATTTAATCTTCCCGCGCAAAATATCACATCATGTTTATTAAAGCGGGAATTTTTGTTGCCTACCCACCATCCACTACAATTTATTCATTGCAGTAGTTCTGTTATGGCTATTCTTTGTTTATGAATCTAAAGCGGGGATGAGGGAGCCATATTGTTTTTGATTTTCATAAAATTATGATAAGGATGAGCGGTAAATAAATGTTTTTTTTCAATTCCGCTGTACATTAATAAAGCTTTCGTTGTTGTTAGGTCTTACGTAGTAATATAAATGTATGTTAAAGTTTTTGAAGACGTTACTGTTATATTACTGTTTTGTATTGTAACTGTTTGACACAATAATTCGGATGATTGAGATTAAATAGATTTGCCTAATTTTGGAGTAGTACTAAGTACTTATTTTGGAGAGGTATTAAGTAGATATATTATAGAACAATTAAGAGGTAAATAACACGATTGATAATACGTACTGGATACATTTAATTTCGGTATAATCTAGGAAAAGGAAAATAGGGTGCGGCTAGTTTCTAATATGATTTTTTGGTCTTATTTTAATTTACAAGCAATAAATAATAAAATTGTAGGTCTTAATATCTATTGATTATTTTGTTGCTTATTTTGTTAATCAAACTCCATAATATTATGTTATTACGCGATTCACAAAATTTAATAATAACGGCTTATTCGCGTATTTACAAAAGGATCTAAAACATTTGACCTCAAGTTTAAATTAGATCTATTGTTTCTTTGCCCTCGTGTTGCAAATACCATTCGAAATGAGTATTATATAAGCATTATTAGCTATATATTTCTTCTGACTACATACAGAGTATCAAAAACCACGAGCTTATTTTTCAATACTAATAATAGACATGTATACGTCTTTAACAAGCTTTAATTTGGCTTAATAACTATTCTTTAAAAAATATATATTATGGCAAATGTTTGTATAAAAAAAAATTATAAAAGTCTGTTCTACTATAAAGGATACATGTACCTATAAGTTATGTTTGCAAAATATTATTTGTTTAGGCATCTTTATAAACGTTCAAAATCAATCAATACCGTTGTAGGTAAAGTCTTTGTGTAGTTAAAAAACAATAGTATCATCTATTACATATTATTATGTACTTAATACTATATATTAGTTTATAAATTAACATCAACTTTTCAATTATAACTTACGCTTTTCAATACTGTAGATACCTATCCTCTCGAACAGTGAAGCACGTTTATTGCATTGTAATTCTCGTATTGTAGCCAACTACTGTTTGACAAGGCCGACGTAATAAGTACCATTGAGATATAATTAAATACCGTGGTATTTTACAATTGCTTCTTAATGATATAGTACAGCTGATTATGAATATTTTTTAAGAAGGGCAAATGAACAGATGGTTTGACTGTTGCGTTAATGCGTTATCGTATGTATTATGAAACGTTTAAATACTAACTAATATTATGAAGAGGGAAGATTGCGTTGTTTAGGGGCGTGGAAAAGACCGATTTCTTAAGACAGGTTTGATATATTTTTTTACTGTTGTGCGACTGCCTTATTCTTATAAATTTGTACTCAAGTAAGGTAAAGAAACTAACATTCTCATTGAAAATCAATAAACTAAGCTCAATTTTTTGTTTTATATGTTGTTATTGAAGTTTAATTGTAAAGAGAAATGTTCTTACGTGTTAAACTAGTATTTTATTTCACGTAACCATTCACAATCATACAATAAACATTCTTGAAAGTCCACTATAAAAGTGTGGGATATTTAAAATATCAACCCAATATTTATCCCTTTCAAAAACAACTAAAGGTTTATTTATCTCATATGTAATGTTTGTATGAATCTCTGCACTTTTCTGTAAAATCTCAGAGCATTGTAACAGTTAGCAATCACTCAGAATGAACATAATAACTACTATTGACCACATGACAATTTGACCCTCATTCAGGACAGGAAAATGAAAATTATACGAACTTAAGTCTAGAATTATCTGAATATTTCTCGAACCAGCCAACTGTGCGCAGAAATTAGACAAATAATGACGTTATAGTCTGTGAACTTTTTTTGCAACTATGTATCTTTGTAAGTATTTCTACTGCAAATTGCTCGTATCTTTGTGAAGTCGTAATTGTCAAGTAGAAAATGAGGCAAAATTACTTGAGTAATTTCGCTAAGTACTTGTAAATAAATAAATTATTGTAATTTTGTGCAATTCTATTCAATACGGACACTAAGGGGTTTGCGAGCTGTTTAGGAATCTTGACGATAAAAATAAGGTTTAATAAGTGAGAAGTACATATCTTCTACTACTTAGTTTCATTTCAGGTTGTTAGGAATTAAGAAAGAAAGCTTTAATCATCTGTCTAATACAATAACTATTTCATCTATAACAAAATAAGTTTTCTTATTTTACAGAACTTGAAATATTTACGTTAAACATAAAAATATCTATGTTTCATTTGTTCACGAAATAGGCCGAATATTTCAGAAAAATCAATACAAATCCGAAATATCCAAATGTAAGCGGTCATTTCAAAATTGGAACATTATAAAAATAGTGGATTTTCTTCCAAGTTACATACGAATGTGACCGTTGTGACGGTTTGTTTAGCGACCACAATGCACCGCACTAACGAGTTGAGCGTTTGAATAAAACATCGTCAATTTGGTGGTACCTGCCATAGAACATAAGCGATCAGTTGTATCAAAAACTATATTATTTTATAGGTTCTATGATGCCGTTAGGAAAGAGTCAAACATATCATTATTCAACTAGGCTACTTATTTTAACACTTTCGAATCTTTCTGGATTCAAAAACATTTACCATCGGTTCGGAAGGCAGTTTCTACGGAGAAGAACCGGCAAGAAACTCTGATAGCCTAAGTAAATATAAATGTTGTGGTTCGTCGTTGAGATAGAAGTTTAAGTAAATCCCATGTGAAGTTATTATAATCCATTAAATATATATCATTGCGTTCCATGTGATAATAGCATTTCTGTTTTTATCTTAACGAATTAACATTGATCTTAAGGTACCTGTGAAAAGGTCAAAAAATATCAAAAAGAAAACATTGTAGCTATATTGGTTCTTCAAACCGCCTCATCTCCTCCCTTGTGCCACAGAGCTAAGCTAAAGCGTTTCACTTTGCACAATAGAGTCGGTTTGGCTGTAACCTAAATATCGGATTGTGCTACCACAAGCGCTGCGGAAATGTCGTTGTTTATTCGATTGAATAGAATATTTAACTTCCACGATTTATTGTCGTGTAATAGCTTGATTAGACTAGAATACGTTGACAAGCTTTGTAAGTTCGATAGGACTTTGCTTCGACTTCTTGCATTCCTTAATGATACCTTTTTAAAGCAAAGGAATCTTTATAGGAAGGTCATGTGACATCGTGACATAGTATAAGTAATAAGTAAGTATAAGTATGAAATTTAATTTAGTATTTTTAGAGCACAGATTCTTCGCAACGAACTTTTCACTTAACTTTCAACACATACAATAGTGCACTTATAATATTATGTATCATATCTCTCGTAAATTCAAAGTAAAGGAATAAAAAAGAAATACAAAAGATACAAAGTCAATAATGAACATATTGAAGAAATTACGAGGGCCTTTACAATTAACGTCAGACGACACGTGAAATTAAAAATGAATCGTAAATTTCCTTCATTATAACACAGCAATTTCCTTCGGTAT
The DNA here is from genome assembly GCA_018238005.1 of Eurema mandarina. Classification (NCBI taxonomy): domain Eukaryota; kingdom Metazoa; phylum Arthropoda; class Insecta; order Lepidoptera; family Pieridae; genus Eurema; species Eurema mandarina. The sequence goes on along the minus strand of DWAJ01000050.1, from coordinate 27,440 downwards.
TACAGGGCCTTTGCTTTACCGACATATTAAAACGCTGATTAAAAAAGGTAATGACACACCAGGCATCGATAAAAAACTTAAAGCTTGCTCGTCAATAATTAGCTTCTATATTTACAATCTATTTTCGTCGTCACCTGTTGAGATACTCGTTTGTCTAGTATGTACACGGCCTTATTACTTGCGCAAATGACATTGGAAAGCAATCTTTACATCTTACGACAAAATGTCGTAATTCGACATTACTGTTAAATTAAATAATTTATTTCCTGAATTTTTCTTTAAAAAATGCATGTATATTATTTTTACAGTATAATGCAAAAAATTAATGTAAGTTTGCAACTGTTTTTAATTTTCCAGTATATGTATCTAGATCGTATCTTTTTTTACGATAACGATTTAAATAGTCGTCAATATTTAGTCAATCATATAATTTTATTTCCAACGATACGATATTGCGTTTAACATTAAGTCAATAGCGTATCGTATCGATTCGATCGTGCGATGTAAACGCACCTAATTACTTATAATTACTTAACATGAGTGTTAAGAAAAACTAAGGCGGTAAGTACTTTAATAGTTTTCATTGTTTGCTGATCGGCGACAGATGCGAAGCGATTCTTACTATAATTACATAACGATATAATTTGTATGACTTCTTGCCGCGACTGTCTTTTTCTTACTGACTTTTACATTGGGTGCAGTCATGATGATATTCTAAGTAGGTAAGTTGTAAAATGTGTATTAAAGGTATACTTTTAACCCCATTTTTCATAATGCAGTCAATTCATTATCGTATTTTTTTTCTCTCTTTTGTATTTTTTTGGATGATATGAGAAGTGTCCTATACTTTTATCTAAGCTGAGAACTTTTAAATTATATCTCACAAATTGGACCTCTTATCAGTTGATAAACTAAAATCCTTTGAGCTTAATCACATCGCGTGTACACTTCCTATCAAAACGAAACAAATGAATAAACAACAAATCATGAATATGTAGTATCAATAAATTAGCACTACCGTCAACACAAAACTGAAAAACGTAAACCTCCATTAAGCCCAACAAAGTGCCGTGGACGTCATAAAATATATATTCCGATAGTCAAATTGCAGCATCGGCGTTGCCCACAAATCTTTTCCGATAAATTTTGTGCAGACCCTACTATTTATACCACCGTAACTCGCTCGCTTATCGCCCCATTAGGTCACTTTGATTTCACGCCACTAAATTCTTACGCATTTTCGCTTGACATAACGTATCGCGATTATACCGTAACTTGTGATTCAGGTGACTAAGTATACGATAAAGTTAGTATTTACTGTGTCATAGTAATTTGTCTGCTACCACTTTGGATGCAATAAGGCTGCAATAATGGTTTTGATAGGAAATCTATGCACCACCAAGCCGGTATGCGGACTAGTCTTGCGTTATCTTTTATTTTGTCACGTTTAATACCTACTATAAGGGTCAGCGCCATGTTCTTAGGAGATTTAGATCAATTTATTGCTATTATTGGTCCGATTTATTGTAAAATCAATATACTTCAGATTTTCATTTGGGTTAAAATATGTTCCTATTGAGGAAACGGTAATATAACTTCTGGACATAATGACTTAACGTCTATCATTTTATTTTTGCTTTAATATTATAATATTAAATATATTCCTATTAATATATGTTACCTTGTAAGTATTATTTTAGAACCTAATATCAAACTTTCTATATTACCTTTTTATTACGTTATTGAAGGCCACCAACAAATTAAACTTAAAAAAAACTTTTAAAATAAAAAAATGAGTTTGAAGCTTCTAGTAGTGGAGCAGGCGAACCAGCGGTCGACCAGACACGCCCGTAAATGCATTTCGTGAATTATGCCCCGAATGTGGTGACTGCTGAAATGTTGGTACACCCTATGAATTCTGCACCTGCTCCTCAAATATTCTATTATTTTATTCTGGATTTGTTTACATATAATCTTTAGGTATAACATTAATTTTTAAAAGCATGCTAAGGTCCGTGACATTTGGCCAATACGGTAAGACTTTCAAAATTTAGAAATAACCTATAAATCTTTTCGATAGATCTTAAGAGGACTTTTAATATATAAAAACGAGATTATAAATTATTTAGGTATTCGAATTGAAAATAAACTTTTATAATAGATCGTTCATCCTACTGATATTAAGGTTTAATTGAGCTATCGGGATATAATTTTAAAATATTCTTAATACTTATTTTGCCTCGATTTTTAATACGTGATATTTTCGTTTTATACTTTTTTTTATAATAATATCTATTAGCATTGATTTTATTTTTTTATAATCTAAAGCGATAAATATACCAGAACTACAACCAGAATGAAAATTATGAATTACCTATTCTACTATTCAGATCACGAAAAAATATTAAATTTGTGTCGGAGTAATTTGTTGTTTTCAATATGCAATAAAAGTTTATTTAGTATTGGATTCAACTGAATTATAACATCAATTACAATTCAATTACTGAATCGCTGACTATCATTACAAAATTTCTTGCAGCGTGCCCTAACACGATTTTATATGGTAAGGTATGATTTTAGGCTCGGCGCTCAGTGAAGCAAATTTATTTTTATTTTTCCCTTATCACCTTGCAGACAACCAAAGCTTACAAGAAAAAATTGTATTTGTTACCTATCGCAACAAATATTATAATAAGAAGATTAACGTCATTGTCACGAAATAGTAAAAAAAATTGACGAGGGCTCACGATCCTCATTAATAATAATAGACCGACTGAAAAATGAGAATATTAAAACTGTTTATAAAGTTATTTTTCCTTATAACAGAAAATTTTTAATTTCTCTTTACCCTTACACCGCCTTTGTAATATAACATTGACTTCAATTTATTTATATAATTAGTAACCTTTGGCAAATAGCACTTTATATGGATTTATTATCATTCTGCTAATGATTTTTTAATAGCTTTATGATATCAACAATAACCATTGAACGCTGGCCCTTTCGTACAAAAAGTGAGAGGCATTTCAATCCGCAGTCGCCATTTATTTGTCACGTCTTGTTTGACACCAATGCTATTATTATACAAAACGTTTGAATAATAATACGTACCTATTTTTACTAATGCAACTCTATTGCGTATTGCTAAAGTCATAAAAATCATTTGAAGGTAGATTGCAATAAAAATATGGTAAGTAGTGACTTATATTTAATTTATTTATGTAATGAAATATATCGTTATAAAACTTTATTACGTAGTAAGATTTGACTGTTTGTTTCTTTTTTTTAGTTTGCATAGAAAAGGCATTGGAAGTACAAGATCCATTTAAATTTTATGACCGCTATGCACCTTCTTGCCCGAATGACAAATATACGTGAATACGTGGCGAATAAAAATATAAAAATAATAATTAGTAGTTTTGGCTTTGAACCCTGGACTTCTCGAGTAGAAGTAGAAGACATAGTCAATACAATGAACTACTTAATAATATATTACGATTAATATAGAACATTAAATATATTAATACATCTGGAAATTGTATTAGTAATTGGATCAGCCCCCTAGCGCGTGCCTTGAATTATATCTAGCAATTCAGCAGGTGCACTTTAAATAAATAATAGCTGATTGCCATGAAAATACCTTTAAAAGGTCATAACAATAAATGTTAGTGCTGTAGATTTGCAACTGTATTTAACAATTCTAAGAATATTGTTATATGATTTTGCGTTCTTCTCCTTGTCTGTTGGTGTCTGATGGTTGAGGATCCAGACTTATCGTCACTATTATAATGAATTCTTTCAATCCTTTACGCTTTGAGGTTACATAGACCTTTTTAGGCACCTCCAATTGATCTGTCACCTGGAAATTCCTAAATTAGAATCCATGAAAGAATATGCATATATGAAAAAATGGTGTATCAGTTACGACTAGTAATTATCCCGCGTTGTTCAGAAACTGCTTTCCGAACTAGAAAAGCCCGATTGATAAATGTCATATTTCACTTTAATTTTGACTTTTAATTTGACTTTGACCGAATTATCACGTACCATGATACTTCAACTGTTATTTCTTATACATACTTAGATACGAGAAGTTTGTTAAAGATTGAAATTCTCTACGGAGTTTGCTTACTCAATATAATGAGACTAGGATCCTTTAATCGAGTTGGAGTTCGTATCATTAATTAATAGGTACAATTATAACTTCATGGATTAGTTTAACTTACTCTTGTAATTTGAATTGATTTTTTTTAATAATAATTAAATTGTTGGTTGCCTAACTAACCTAACTAAAATGGCCAATTGGGTAAGGATTGCATGAATATGCTATTTTTGCAATATGTATGTTTTTGTAAAAGTATATGTAAGTAATTAGTCTATAATCTATATACTATTCTATATTCTATATAGTTACACAGGGTTTGCCTTGCTTAGGACAAGAAGATTTTTTTATGAATTTTCAGAATACTTTTTTTTAGAATATTGTTGTACACAATAGACAACTGCTCTGAATTTAAAATTAAATCTGTAATCTTAAATGGGTATAACGATTTATACATGCATGCATAGATTCATGCCATTTTAAACTTAATTAGCACTAAGAATGACTAGCCATAAATAAATTTTACCCTGAAATGAGTAACGTAATTACAGAAAATGTGAACAAGAATTGTGGGATGAATTTTTCATCGCTCATACATTGGATCGGAACGGACCATATGTCGTAGTATTTATTATTCAAATCTCAATTGACCCATTAGTTTGTTAGTTACTAATAAGTGACCTCTGTAATTTCTAAATTTCGTACATTTGTAATAAATTCGAATGAGTTCTATTTAGTCTATTTCAGTAAAGGTTTAAGTTTCAAAACCTATTTTAAACCTAGTATTCGCTTCAGGCTGACTTTATCTAATGTAAGTTTTTTTTCTTTTTATTATAGGCTATGACTTCGAGAGACAAGAATTTGTCGTCGAGACGACACATCGCGTCGGTCGTCAAAATCCGAAGAGGATGGCAAAGAAGAAAATACATACAATACATTAAGAGAAAGAATTTAAAAGGAAATATGGATCAACTCAGCCGTTACTGTATAAGCTCATATATGCTCATATTTTAAATTTATTATAAGCTTCACATAGGAAACATGTTTCTGGTGAGAAATTTGTCAAACTTGCAATCTTATTTCATATAGCTTGGCTATCCTCAACCGTCAAAGTTATTTCGTTTGTACTAAAAGCCAGATAAACACTAAGTTGGCCAAAGTTGGTCCAAGTTTGACCAACCCAGAAAATTTGAGTCAAAACGCGGACTCGCGAACAAAGTGAGAGAAGTTTTAATTGCAGTATATTGCATGGTTTACGTTTGTAAAGTTATTTTAGCACGGTTGTAATATTTGCTTTGAGTTTAAATATGCAAGTGTGGCAGAATTCCAGTGACAAACAAAATATTACCATACATTTATAACGCTCTTAATGATATTTGAGTGCGGTGTTATTAAATTTGTGTAGAATTAATTAATACTCAGTTTCAGTTACGCTTCGCTTCTAAATTGATTAAAAACTAAATTTTACTATTCAAAGAAACACAAACTAGTATTTTTCTACACCTTATAGATATATAATCATTGTATATAGAAGCTTTCTTCCCCGGTTTTTATGGCATAAAATCCCATTTAGTTTTCTACGTTTAGGTATTTATAGCTAACGATGCTTATATAAATAACGTATCTCTTGTATAGAAAATAAAAAATCATTTTCATAATGTTCTTGATAAATAAACTCGTTCGAAATTCACAAGCTTGCTCCCTTATTAAAGATAGTTTACAATTATAAGCGATATCTTATACTGTTTTGAATTATTATTTATTTACAAGTACCACGTGATACTAGTTACATGAAAATACCATCTATAATTCTATAACATTTCTAGAAAGTCGTGTATTGCTTGTAATTGTAGACTAGATACGGATTAAGTCGTAACTGTTAAGGAAATGCAAACATTTTCATCGTATACTTGTACCGCTCACCGCTCCAGTTCTCATGCTTTGTCGCTGACGTCTGTAGCTTCACACATAGCCACCGAAGTAAAATGGTCTGAGGTGTAGGAGATAGCGTTGCTTGGTAATATGCAGATAAAAGTAAGTAATGATGTAAGTGTCTTAATAACGGTCATAAAACTTTACTAACTTATTTATAAGCTACAACTATTATTAAAATTCTTTATCGTGATGATATTATTATTTGATTGATTCTGATAATGATCGATATATACTGACAGTTAAGAGGATATTTCAATGAGATATTTAATTAAAAATGAGGTTAGGAACATAGCACGAAAATATTATATAGCATCTGACTCATTTGGAATGATTATAGCATAGTGTCAATGACCTGAAATTAGACTAACCATTTTACTTCAAAATTATTTACTTATAAATAACCAATACACTATAGTAGACATCTCGTAGTTTCCGTCCCTGCGGCCGTACACACAGACACTTGCAATTTTCACAATTTATAATATAAGTAAGGTTATGTAAGTATATAAAATATTTTTGCCTCCAAATCGCCTGTAAGCTCACCCTTGCGTCACACACCAACTCCACTTCATCTAAGCAATGCACTATTATTTAGCGACCTTGCTTTCTAACAACATTCGAAACACGCTCTATATAATTTTAATGAGCCAATATAAAGCCAGGGCCTTTGATCTTTGATAAAGAAAACTCAGTCCTCTAATTACAGTCGAACGGGTGACAGATATAATCTTTTATTTATCGGATCTCTTTCAGTCTATTTGTTTCTCGTTATCGAGATTGCATTTTGTAATTGTACTGAATGAGGTAACAGTAGACGCAATAACGAGACTGGGCTGATTGTTATCGAAGATACGTCTGTAGATATTAATATTATTTATATTTCAATTAGCTAAATGAATTGCTTGAATTTATTTTTTTGTTTGTAATACTAGATGTTGATATGAAAGTGAGGCCTTCACGTGACAATACGACTAGGCTATGTGACATTTGTAATGTTTTGTTTTATAAATGTTTTAAAAGAACTGCGTTTCTAGCTGCGCTTAATGATTTTACTCACTCAGTTTCCATTCTAAAATAATATCCACGTATTAATCTAATAACTTTATGTCATTTTTCAGCCAAAATCCACACAGTAGTTTTTGCGTAATAGAACAACATACATATATATAGACAACTATAAGTTGACTCGTTCATACATTGTCATAAACTATCGCATTTCAACCAATAAAATGTTTATCAATTGTCATATTATGACTGTATATATCTATTTTATTAACGAAAAAAAGTGATTAAAACCGAGTGATATATATTTAATTAAAGCATGTATGAACCATATAGCGACCCCATAACACGCCGCCTTATGACGCGAGAGATTAAATTCTAACCTTTGACTTAAAATGATATGAGGAATTATTCCGACATAATGAGTCTCACACCTACAATTTTGGAGTGATGAAATAATAACACGTCAAAGTATAATTATAATTATGTTTTAACCCACTGTGCGAAGATAATTAAAACAATTAGTTGTTGAAAAGAAACATACTATGAAACCTGGCTAAGTACGTGTCGGGTCGAGTACAATCTGAGGTTCAGTAGCTGATTATTTAGTAAAAACTATCATAACAAAAAATAATATTAACAATTACTTATATGAATATTGGATATAGTATTAAAAAAACCTCCTTTCATATAGTGTGACTATATCTCCTTCGAAGTCAAAGTATAATATTTTATTTAACTAGGTAACATAATATAGTAACATTTTTTAACTTTGGTCGTTAAGTATTATTAAATAATAATCTACCAAATTTCTGGTACTGATTTTCATAAACATTGACTTAGATTGTGTGTCCCCTAGACTTGATTCAAGCAAAGACATTAAAACAATATAATTAAAAAAATACATACACAACTTTTTATACGTTCATGCCACATACTACATTGCTAAGTCCTAGTTGCAGAACTACTGCTGACTACGGTACCCTTCAAACAATAATTACTGGGCGATTAATGATGTTTTGTAACATTTTGTATTTCCTGTAATCTTAGTCATATTTCGAAGAATTCGTAACTCCTATCTAATTATATGGTAGCTTATGCCAATCAGTTTTAAATCCTAATAATTAATCATAATTATGTTATTTAGAATTATTTTTCAATTAACGAATATTAAAAAGATGTTGCTTATAGAGTATTATAACCTGAAGTAATAATAATTTTTTTTCTAGCACATGATGTTTCACAAAATGTTTGAACCAGCCTCGTAAGATACTTAGTACAAACTGTATGTCAAAATCACATTTAATTCAAGAGAATAGTCGTCTTCAAACACAAAAGCGAAGGCCTCAACAAGACAAGATACAGACAAAAGATTTTTCTCAACAACTTTGACATGACATAAATAATTGTCCCCGCTAATGTACAACCGTGTAGCGAGCGCATAAATCGTACGACCCAACAATACCAACAAGGTTCTATGCGATAACTGTCGTACAAACTCATTGGACTTAGTAATCCTATAAATTCCGACTCGAACTAGACATTCTCGAGTTCAAAATATCTGATGCGTTGTAATTCTTCGTCCGACTTGCATATTCATGATATTCATGTCCTGTTATGATATTCGAAGTTAAATTATTAAGTACCGCGTTTGTACAAAGTTGAACTATGGCCTGTCTAAGTTGTCTTGATAAAAATATTGGATTTAAATTTCAAATGCGTTCCGTTGACGGAAGGACACGAAACAGAAAATCCGGTCCCGTTGTGATACCATGTACAATGTACATACAAACATTTGTTAATACTCTTTTGTTTATATAAAGGATCGTCATGTAATATGTTTGAATACGATTATTCAAATACCTATAAAAAGTATGCAGCAACACATTTTCTAAACAATTTTAAATTAATTATTGGCATTTGGTTTGCCTTTGGAATAGTTTACTCGGGTGAAACCACTGCACATGGCTAGTTGTTAACAATATTTGTTTGATCAGATACAATTAACCCTTCTTTTGAATCTTATGTTATATTAAAAGTTTCACAAAACAAATTTCAAAAAGCAATAATAAAATAAAAACAATAACATTGATCACCACTTGATTTTGTGCTATAATACGATTGAGCACGTAACAGATCCGTTTGAATAAATAAAGCCAAAATTTTACGTGATTCACAGTTCAATGAATATTAAAAGTAAACTGGATAAATGTATGGATGCATTACGGAATTGGAAGCAATGGACAAATAAAAAGCTCATTTATTACCGCTGCCGGTGAAATTATTTAATGTGATTAATTAAAAGTTATATGAATGGATGAGCTAGTTTAGTCCGGCGCATTGTAATAGAGGTGGAATTATTGTTTGAGTTAAATGCTTTATTACGTGTAAGATGTTGAACCTAACAGTGTTTAAAGTATATTGTCTTAGCTAAAGTTGATTAAAATAGTGTTTAAAGTTAGAGAGTCATTTTCTTATTGAGTTACTATTTCGCCCAAAAACTTCTGCAAAGATTTTGATAAAACTAAAATATGTGTAAAGTTTTTTTTCAAAGGTTAAATTTATTATTATCTAGCCATATATCAGAACCGCTGTAATTCGTATTACAACTATAGAAGTTATGTTTAATGAAGTCATAATATCAAATACTTAGGTATCTTTCAGCTATAATTAAAACATGCTATTAATCTTGATTATATTAATTTAAATTCTAAGGAAGTACTTTCCGTTGACATTATTTTTTACTATATGACATAAAATAAGCTCTTACCATGCATATTAAAGAGAACTTATTATGATATTTACATAAGATTTAATATAAAGTGTGGGTGAGCTCGAACGTGCTCGGTCGGTTTCTTGCAATATCAATTAAATTGTCTAAGAAACTATTTCGTCCAAATTGTTCAATCGATGCAAAAGATAAAACCAGTAGTGCACAAATTGACTCCGAAACAATATCCTTGTCAGCTGAAGTAGGAATTTTATCAATTCCACTTCGTAGTTCAATCGTCTTAGATCGAATTCTGTATTCGTCAAACAGCCCTCAAAACTTTCCATTACTCACAGTATCGTTGCAAGCTAATTTGATTCATTGCTTAAAGATTTATAGGTCAAATTCGTGTGAAGGTTGCTGGCAGTACGAGCGTCGTGGTCGACTGTAAATCTATCTTTGAACGGATCTCTGGGCGAAACGTGATTCTGGGCTGAGACAAATTTAATAGAGCATTATTGCGACATCAATCACAATTCAGTCCATGCATTCATGCAAGACATATTACAGGTAGGTATTATGTTACGTGTTTGACATTTTGTTACTTCACTTACTAGTTAGCATAAATAGATGGAGGCGTGGATTCGTCGCTCTGTAGGTCACTGTGGTTCGTTTTTGTAATCCATATTTATGACGTATTGAATTGAACTATTATATATATAATGTATGAAGGCTTACTTCTGAAATTTGTGAGCATGCATTCAGACAATGAATCTGAAGATATATGAACAAAAGAATTGGGTTTCTTTTTTGTCCATATTACTTTTTCAGATATATGTTTTACTTTTATTGATCCTGTAACTGTACTTAATTGTAATGTAGTGCAGCTTTTCTTTTTTATTTTATTTTAAATAGTCACGAAACAATAAAATAAAAGAAATAATTTATTTAAAATAAAACTCCTTGCGACGACGCGTGTGGGTTTCATTGCCATTCGGGAAATAGGAACTAATTTTAAAACATTTAATAACTTTGACAATTAGTATCAGGATCACGTAATAATGCACTAAGCTATGTATGGGAGATACTATCAACTGTATCAGTTTTCGGGATTAAGTCTTTTATATCCTGTAGGTATATATATATTATATTTACAAAAACATTCTACATAAAATTGTGTACATGCAGTTTGTATAGTGACATATTAAATATATCTATTTAGTAAGTGCTTTGCATTAATATTATTTGAATTCCACTCCTTATAGACTAATGTGTGAACCCAATTATCCTAGTTTGATAAAGATTAACGCACTACCAATTGCAGAAGTTTGCCTAAGATTTATTTCCACGACAAGTAATTAGTAATTCAGTATAACCGCATTAAGGAGTTCATTAAAATTATCGATTATTCAAACAACTTACGGTCGGTTAACTTTAAATGGGATTATGTGAATTTGTCAAGCATTTAAGTTATGAATTGCAAAGTTTAAGCGCAGTTTTAATGGCTTTCCACTGACATTCAGTTTTCCGTTGCTTACTGCAAGTTAAATGCTAAAAGTTACTCGGTGTATTTGAATAAATATGTCATACTGTTTTAAGCGTAAAAGAAAACGAATGAAGAACTCGAAATTTGTTAAATTATTTTGAACAAAATTATAAACATACTCGATCTGTGATCATTCAAAGAAAATACCTTATCACTATAAAATTAATAATTAGTTAATAATACTTATAAGGGTTCAATGTAAAAAACAAGCTGACCCGTGCCCACTTCTTAGAGCATAATGTTAATAATCCTTTTCGGTTGTTTATATAGCCTATGACACTCAGCAATGATGTGGCTTTCTATTGGTGAAAAAAATTTTAAATCGGTTCAGTAGATCCCGAGATTACCTCTTATAATTTAACAAAGACACAAAATTTACTTCTTTATAATATTAGTAATTATAGACTAGTATAGATTAATAACACTTGCTTCCCCTCGCGTAGTTTTAGTTCCCGTGGCCACAACGGTATTAAAATTCGTAAGCACTCACAAACTTTCGCTTTTATAAATATTATAGTAAAAAATATTCGTTATTACCGACAAAATAAAAAGTTGAGAAGTGAAAGTTATCTAATCGCTAAAATAATAATTATAGTAACAAGGAAATCCTTTAATACAACATTTTGCAAGTAAAACGTGAAACAAATGAAAGTAAGAGTATTATTAAGAAATAGCATACCGGTTTGATTTCCTATCAGTAGATACTGAGTTGAGATATTTCTCGGCTTGTCTTGCACCTGTATCTTATCTTAGGGTTCGAAAAATGCGAATATTATGCAAGAAATAGTGATATTAAAGGCCTTATTCATATGTCTACTTCTGTTAGTTCGGTTACGAGAAATAAGAGAAACATGACATTCATCTGAAGTAGATGGACCAGTCGAGTTAGGGTAGGTCCTCCCATTTCTATTAAGTATTTAGTACACATTTAGTGTATGTTTATTATAAAAAATATTCTTATTTAATAAATGCTGTCTTCCCTGCATAATTTCTATTCCTATATTATGGCTAATCAGAAAATCGATAGTATACATACTAACAATACTTATTTTCGCGTTAATAATATTATTTAGAGTTGTTACCTTTAATTCAAGTTTATTTTTTGCAATTACAACGTTTTAAAAGTTATCTGACTATCGCCCTCCAAACTGCATCAACTATTACCTACTGAAATAATTGCGCTAGCGTTATGCCAGGTATATAATGTTCATAATAGAACATAAAAATAACTCCAGTTAGCATCAGATAAGCGAGATCCGGGTCCTTAAGGACGTATCTCGTGGATTCCACAGTTTACATGTAAGACATTCACATGGTTCTTATCTTTGGTCTTTATGTCTCACTGTCCGAACCTGTTCTGACGGGATCAACAATGGCCACGGGCAATTCACTTCTTTATTACTAGCTTTTATTACGTAGTCTAGGGGACGAGCTGTAGCGGATTGCGAATTAAACGAGACAATTATACTTTATATTTATACTCTATTTGTGAGTATTTGGGCTTAAGCAAAGTATCTTAAGAAACTGACTCTGGCAACTGGCTGTCGATATAAACTATTTCCACCGCAAACATAGAAAACGGGCAAATAATAATTAAAATACGATAACAATGAGCAGCGAGAAATACAGTGTTTATTTATATTGTTAATTGATATAAGAATTTGATATATAGGAAAAAATTAAATAATTATTACGTTCACTATTATAATAGCTGTTCTAATCACTATTTAGTCAATGCCAGCTCTGCATAAAAAACTAATACAATGTGATTCATATCGAACACACTAAAAGATTCATATCTAATCTCTATTGAGGTATCGGCACAACTCATCAAAGTTTTTTTCTCTAATATCAAATCTCAACACCTCATCTAAGTATACGTTACCACTATAGTAGTAAAACGCTATCCGCCAATACTTTGAACCACAGATCTTAGCCCCGACTATTTGGTAGTGCCTTTATGCCCCAACCGACAGCGTATAATGTTCCCGCTTCGTGGGATCAGGGTGACACCATTAAACTTTTCTACAAATTGTGGGAAATGCTCTAGAGCAGGTGTAACGATTGTGGTTAGCGTGTTTGTGCTTGTATGTAAAAATTTGTCTGCAAATATTTACTATAATATCAAGTTTTAACTAATTCTAATTTAAGACTTATTTTATTTGTTTACTTAATTTTTTTTAGTAAGATATATTGCTTAGGTATGCTACGTACAGTTTGTAGATTCGAATATCTTGAAACATCAAGCTTTTTCTTTTTAACAATCTCAAGGTTAAATTTTTGAATCAATGAAATAAATCACAAACTTTGAAATAATTTCAAAAGTATCTAAATGATTTTTTTTAAATAAAAAAATAAACAGGTACCTTTTTTAATTCTCTTTCCTGTAGGCAAAACCATTACAATGTCAATATAAGCTTATTATAAGAAACTCCAAGATGCGGTCTTATCTTTAACGTACGTTTTGCATCAAAGGAAATTACAGGATGCTAATGGTCTTGATGACTTTGAAACGGAATATCATAGGATATGACTTATTCCTACTGGTTTTAAATATCAATTTAATTAACGATAAACGTTAACGTTCTCTGCCAAGGAGGAAGTTAATTTAGATTCAAATGTTAGTGGTATTTATCCTGTGTAAATGCAATTACAGATACATTAATGCGCTTTAAATCTGAAGCACTAAATAAGATATAAAGCCTTATCATTTATATTATGTAAATATTATTGTGTAACTCATCATACAAAATATATAGGTAATTCAAAATTGGTCTAAATAAAATAATGCCTAGTTATAAATTATGTAAACAGTAAACTATTAAAAAATTCCCTACATGTAAATATTTTTTTTAAAACTTTACAACAAACAATTATATAGTCATAACGACCGGATTGTTAGTAATTCTAGTTCCATCAAGATTCATACGATACATAAACATTCGGTCAAATAAACAAGTTCTTAACAAAGTCAATAATAAACAACGTATCTACATCATTACCAGAACAAAAACACGTTTAAATCTCCCAAAATATGTTTCGAGATTCCATCTTTATGATGCCGCGGTTAGCTTTATTACATTCTGTAGGGAGTTTCACTTTTGCAAGATGTAATATTAAACACAATAATATGCCTTTATGTTCAAGATCGTTACACAACTATTTTCTATATACGTGAACATTATTTAATAATTACTTGTGCTCTTTTGTGCCAATATCATTGATATGTAATAGATATATAATTATAATATGATCGTACGCAAAGGTATGAATAAGTGATGTAAGATCAGCAGCTGTTATCGAAATAATATAATTGTACGCTGTCACGACCGTGAAAAGATCGACGAAAGTGATATTACGTATAGAATGTTACGCGATGGTTTAAATTGGGACCATTAATTGACTATTTAACTCAGAAGTAATAACGAAATTCTAACTGAAGTCAAAATATAATTGATTTGTGTTCTATTATGTATGGGAATAGTCTGACCATTGACCTTTTATTTTATACCAATTTAAGAATACTGGTTATCAAAGTTCATACTATCGGTGGTGATTCGTTCTTATCCAAGTTAAAATATTTTCCTTATAAATATTTAGCCTTAAGAAGTAATGTAACTATATGAATAGTATATCCTGACAACGTATAATATTTACAACCTTCTCTTTTTAAAATATTAGTTAGGAGCGAGCAATTATAGGTCTAATAGAATAGTAGCAGAAAACCGTTGAGTTTTAGTCAAATTTGAGCCTGTTCTATATTAATTTACAGCTTCATATAGTATGGTCTTCGGCTTTTTATAACGAATGATAATTATTATGTTTATTATAGTATAATTTAACGTCCCATAACGATGACATAAGGTGTGAAGTACATTTTCAATAAACTCCTCTCTGAATACTGCAGATTGCATCTCGCACGCTTCAATTCAGAACACACTTGACACAATTCAGTAGATTGTATCAATTAAATCTGTTGAAATCAAATCAATTCAAAATTAATTACAATAACGCGTTTGTTATAGTGATGGAAACTTACTTTTAGGTCAATGATTGAACAAACTGAAGTTTTTCGACTCTCATTGTTATTGGAATAAAAGTAATTCAATTTTAATAGCTTTGTTTAATCAATATTATTATACATCTTATTTTTTGTATTTGACGTAGTGATTATTTTATTCGTCGGAAATGATGATTTATATTTTTGGAACATATCCATTATCCATAAAATAATTGATCGACTTAGCTTTCCGGTTTCATAGTGCATTGATTGTATGTCTAGAAAACATTAGCTCAATATGAATTATTATCATTCACTTCTTAAGGTTATGTCACATACGACGTGTGTTACGTATTAAAAATGAGCCTATTATACACCTATCGTCAATATCAATAACAAGTACAGCAGACTGGGTATACCCAGGAATTGCTTATACTTTCAACAAAAATAAAAGCACTTGAAAAAATGTCTTTGTCATCTGATCTTGGCAAAGCTATATTGCAAAAGATACAGTTCAAACAACGCACTTGCCAAACACACCTAAACAGAACAGTTACTCAAAAACGTGATCAACGATCAATATGTCCGTTGAGAGTTCCAAAGTTCGGAATCTTGGACAAAGGCACGGCATCTGTTATCAGCCCCCGGCTCACGGACACTGTAATCAGACAACATTTTGTGCTGCGTAATTGTACAGCTAATGAGTCCGCCTTAGGCAAAGTCCCAGTTTGAGCAATCATGTCATTTAATTCTTTTATTAGAGGCGCACGATCGTGTCTACGCGTGAAAAGTATGATTAAAATTTGAGTTTATAATTCGTAAAACGAAAGTAAATAATAAATTATTGTAGTTTATGTTATTAAAATATATTTGGATACAAAAGTTTACTTGGAAGGATGTCTGGCAGAAATCACTTCATGTTTACTTTATTGATTTATGTCCAGTTTTCAAGGTACCTTTGTGTGAAAAAGGGTAAATAAATAAATAAAAGTATATCTACCCATTCAAAATATCAAAATCATCTAAGTACTAAAAGATTTAATTATAAAAAGGAATCATAAGTCAGTCAATGCAATTCAGACTAATTGACTTTGGCCCATTTCATCGATGTATAAACCATGACGAGATATAAAAAATCATACGTTTAAGAAACTAGGTACCACAACCATTTACGAGCCAATCTCATTAAATTATCAGTTACATTCTATAAGCTTTAGCATTACGAAGACAAATAAGATAACGGTTTCACACTCCCAAGTGCACCCTTAGCACACGTCGTGTGTACACAGCAAGGTGTCGATGTATCGATGATATTTGATAAGTAAACTGTTTGCTTTGACACCTTTTATTGTGTTGTCTCTTCAGATGATACTGCAAATACGGTAGTTAGTTGTCTTGGCGTAAGTCGTTTGAGTCTGAGCCGTGAGCTACCAACAAATTGGTTATATCAACTTTTTTAGTCTATGCTTAGCGTAAAAACATGTTTAAAGAAGAACGAGTTAGAATTGCTACTTACTAACATAAATCTCAATTTGTAATACACCTCTTCAAGGCTTAAGGCCATTTCGATATTTGCAGATTTTTTTCTTTTTAAAACTAAACTAGGTAAAACTATGATATCGCCAAAATTAGTTACTACCAGGATTAAAATTATCCGCATTTATAATTATATTTTTTTATTATCAATGTCAATCACTTATGTGTAAAAAGTCTATGTGTCATACCAAACCAATTTCCTTTATAGATATGATTGTATCAAGAACAAGGATAAATGTAAAGCACTTAAGTTCAACATCTTCCAAGAATCCTTTAATCTGGTAAGCTTTAACTGTCGCTTATATAAGCACACAAGTTGATTGCAAAATTGATGATGGCATACAAAAACGTGCCTAGACAAAACTCATTACACATTAGCATGATACGTGAGCTGATGCTGAGGCTATCTTGATAAAAAACCTTAATACAAACTCGTATCGGTAGTCCTTTGTTGTTTTTCCACCTGGACACCGTCATGTTATGACAATCAATTACTCAGCGATGCCATGTTACTAAACTACATTAGTATCAATCAATGTCGAATTAATTAGATCTGATACGCCCACTAATATTGTATTTGACCATAGTTCGATCGGATGGAACTGTAAATATTTGTGTATCGGTAGTAGAAATGCGAAAGAATAAGCTAAAGTGGGTTTGGCATACGTTATTCCGATTAAAGATTATGAAGCACGCGTAACTTAATAGGAATTATATTATATTATTGACATTCATAAGCTTATTAAAATACAAGATTTTTAATATTAACAAGGCAAAAAAAGTCCAAAACCTTTGGAATAAAATGAAGCAGGCATTGCACAAATTAAACAGAACTTGTATTCTTATTGAACACAAAGTGCATAATAATTATTGATTTCATTTTTTTTATACACATTGTTTTATTTGTTTAAAAGATAAAACGATGAGTCACGCCTGTTTGTTTATGTATTAACAAGAAATAACATAATTAGAAAACATTAAAACACTTCTCGCAAGGCTGTGCAAATAAAATTACCCCGAACGACTCCGGATAGAATGTCAGGCTTAATTATGGACTGAGAAAGCCAATCAGGTTAATAAAGCTCGCTAATATTACGCTTTAAGAACAAAATAACAACGAAATTCAATAACAGCGCTTTCAAGCGTCTTGCTCGAACTTTATGGTCATTAGGCGAGAATTGTGTGGATATTCAGGTCACATTTTTAAATTTTTACTCTGATTATACCACGTATTGGCTTTACTTGGCAATCTAGAATCGATTCTTTGAACAATTTAAACCGATATTAATTTAAATGGCTTTTCGGTTTAAGACCTATAAGAAGATAAGTATATGTAATTGAGCAGCAATTATAATAAGTAAATTATCCTAATACGGTCGCATTTACCGATATGCTTAAATAATTAATTTGTTCAAAGAAGTCAGATATTTAAGTGTACGCCTAAAATGTAGGCAACACATTTGTAATTCCATTAATACATATAAACGGCATCGATCATTTCCTATCAAGTGACTTGCTATCTTGTTTGTAGGTACTCTTTAATATTAAAGAAAACCCCTTCCAGCTTTATGTTTATGATTTATGATACATTATATATAGCAAATTTATAAGTGAGATAGTTAGTCTAAATTCCAAATACAATACCCTATATAATACAACATTAAATACCCATTTTCTTATTAAAACCAGCAGCGTATTCGAAATTATTAAATCCGCTTTCTTATCCCTGCCAAGCAACGCGATACGTGCAGTTTTTATGACGCTACAAACAATGGGTGTACGCAGTATTTTGAAGAATTAAACCATGGATTAATTAACATACTCTCCGGCCGTGTCTAATTACCATCCCCTTTAATTAAAACTTTCAACGTATCTCGCTTTATTTGCTTCCGACGATTAAAAGGGTTACCTATTCAAGTGGATAAAGGTATTTAACCTGGTCATTATTTACTGATAGCGAGTTGCTAAGTTCATTTAGAACAATTTGACACGTGATATTAAATTTTAAGTAATAACATCGAAAAGTAAACGGACCTAATTTTATACAGAATATAATGAAACAACCTACGTAGGTATATGTTATATCATACATAGATAAGGGCAACTCAAACGTGATATAATTATTAATTTATGATGACACGGTAACATATTGCCATACAATTTAATATAAAGAAATAAAGCCATTGACCTAATATAATAATAAAAATCATTGTGTCAATGCCAAGTAAATGTAGTGAAATTCAATATGTGTTTTAACTTTGTTATTTCACATTATTTTATTAACTCTTTAACTTATCACATATATAAGACAATACAAATTTGATCCAAGGTTAAATTGTAGTTTAAATGTTTTTATCTAAATAAAATATCATAATATTATGTTTTAAAATAATGAAATATTCTTATACAGGTCAAACCGGCTGAGTCATAGTCAGTCCCCGCGACATTTCTCTGAACTAGTTCCGTTAAATTATCCTCAATAAAAACTGTATCATAAATGGGCGGGTCTCGCAATAAGCTTAGATGACGAATAATTTTGTCATCCTTGATACGGTGAATAATGAATTAGAAAGTATATATGATACAATAAAACAAAAAAATAAAATCATAGACACCAGTTTCCCAGAAAAAGTCGTGTCACCAAAATATAGCCAGTAAATCCTGTCAATAAAAAAACCACAAGTTGAGTCAACCGCGAGCCTGTTACCTACAAAAACAGTAGATTGTCTGTATGGCAGCTTCATTTAGTATATTATGCTTTTTTAATATCATAGTAGTCTTCTTCTTTCCTAGTGAGATGTGCTGCGTTACCACAGTTTGCCAATGTCTTGTTGTGAGTAGATATAATAAGTAATAAGGTCGACAAACAAACATCAACCGATATTTATTGTACGTGATAATAGGCCATGGGGATCCGACGTACCTACATACCGGACAAAACACCACGACATCTCCAATGAGATGCCATACCTACTTGATAACATACTTGACTCTGGTTTTCTGTAGGATGGTCCGTTTTGTGAGCTAAGAATTTGGGTGAGCCAATTTCTCCTGATTATCATCTTAAATCGAACAGGCCTCAACTATCAGATAACCTACTTTACTTAGACAATAGCGAAATGACGTCACTCATTGTGTTATCCATTGTTACTTCAATTACCCATATCATGTCCTTACATAACTAATATTATCTGTATTCTCATTATAATATCGGCATTAGGGAGCTCATACTATCTTGTATCAGATGTGATCGGGACAGGTTAACAACCTATAGCACATTCCGGTCGCTTTTAATGATGAAGAATTATATGGAGCTGAAAATTAATTATAATATATATTAGGTATTACAATATTTTTAAACTTCATTAATGGCGAAGTTATAAGTAAAAGTTATTTATTTTACGAAACATAAGTAAAGGTATCCCATTACTACGTACATAATAAAATGTATAAATAAGTCATTTTATTAAAAAATCCTTGAATGAGAGAACAAACTTAATTTTTGTAAAAAATTTCAACATATATTTTACTACGTATATTGCCGCATTAATTCATGTGGCAATAGTTATAAGTTCTATTAAAAAAAAGAAACCTTTCATTGACTACAAAAATAATAATAATTCACACGAATTACGTATTAGCATCTCCATATAAATACCACCAAAAGGTCCCACAGATAATATAGGAGTGGATCGGTGTTTACTGGCTATTAGAGGTGAATGCGATTCAATTCCAGCGTGTTCCAGTAACGAAGTGTGTACGAGCGAGCCGCGATAATGACTAGCGGTGACTTGCTGATAATGACGTCTTACTCACTGCCTCATCTCTTGGGACTCTGTTTTGGATATGACTTAACCCTACTTTTATATATTTAAAACATATTTATTTCTGTTAGCTGTCAAATAGGCGTGATGACAGAGGGAAGACTAGCTATCCCTTACTGCCAATTTGTTTTTTTTATATATATAAGATGGGGCAAACGAACTGGCGCGTCACCTGATGGAAAGTGATCAGCGCCGCCCATGTGTTGTATGTAAACTATTGT
This sequence comes from Eurema mandarina, assembly GCA_018238005.1. Classification (NCBI taxonomy): domain Eukaryota; kingdom Metazoa; phylum Arthropoda; class Insecta; order Lepidoptera; family Pieridae; genus Eurema; species Eurema mandarina. The sequence continues at coordinate 6,564 of DWAJ01000050.1, read as the reverse complement.
GATTAAATGCGTCATAAGTTGTTATATTCACTTATTAATAGTCTCTAAGACTTAATAACATTTCATAGAAATAAATGTTATTATACTAAATATGTATGAAATAAGGATAACAAAAAATAACAATGTTACACTATCTCAACGGTACTATTTCTGTGATAAATTTAAAAATAAAATCGTTCTGTTTTCATTATGTTATTAATAAAACAATTCATTCAAAGACATTTATAAATACTAATATATCTAAATATTTATTACGATGCAACGCACAGTGTGTAAACATAGCTTGTGATGTAATTCTATTGAAAAGTTACCTCATTTTGAGATCGTATGTTAATGGTGACGAAGAATAGAATTGAATTCCAAACACACTCAAATTTTAAAATATGTCATTGTTTAATTATTTCATTGACCAATAAATATGCCATTTACTGATTAATATGGTTCTCTCATATCTAATATGACTTTACAAAAAAAAATACGTAGTACATTTTTTTAACTTTAAAGAACAGAGTCTTGCCGGTCTTCTAGAAACTGATTTTAAACACGCGGTGTTACATAATTGCTTTGTAATACTATGACTATTCCAAAGTGTTATTATAATAATAATAAGTAGTCTATTTTCTTGACTTGTCTTATCAACTAACGACTTCCAAACCAACTACCAAACACGTAAGCAAGTGAGAAATATAACAGTTTAAGACCTATTCTTATACGTAACGGTACCCGGCTATTTCAAAGTCAGCCAGGGCTCTAAAGAACAGTTCTTATTGTGTAACCCAGTCTAAGGAATTACGGCGACAATCTTGCTCCAGATAACTGACGCTTTTCCAGTTAGTTGCTTGTTCGGTAACCTCAGGTGGTCCACTTGCAAAATAGGCCTGTCCTTTCTATTTTGCATGTAGCCTGAGAGCTTTGCTTGGAGATTTTTTTATGACCATACAACTTACTCAGGTATTTTCTTAAAAGGCCGACGTACCATCAGATGACGTGTCTTTTCGTTTGCCCCTTTTATTTTAAAAATAAAAAACAAATAGGTATTAGAGGGCCAAACGTATAGTAAATATCCTTAAGGTAAATAAAAACTACGTGTATGTGTAGTACTGATTGTATCACGAGTGTGTCCTTTCAGACATAAGATAAGTGTTCATGCATTTATAGTACCTATAATCGTCAACTATAGTCAGTCAACTAAAAATCTTTATTTTTAAAAGAAACAATTTATAACGGAATATCTTTTAAACTTGGGTTCAATGAACTGTTACATTTAAATTTTAAGAGAGTTATAAGATATATTATTTTTAATATTTATAAGTATTTTAAATTACATACCTACTTACTTTACTTCGCTTACCGCCGAGTAGGACGATCTATAAGCAGTGTCAATCAGAAAATATTAATATCAGATTTCTAAATATAAGTTATACTACGTTAAATTATTTTTACGCCTACGTTAGTAAGCATCTAAGTAACGTTATTAACTTTTTTTTTACTTAATTTTTATTTACCTATGCTTTCTTTGTCCCCGTATATAAAGCCAAAGGGAATAATTATAAATAATAATAAGTCTATGTATATAGGTGTATACGTTTGTTTGTATGTTCCGTTCCAGCAAATCGATACTAAAGAGATGTTAAATAATGACGTGTCTGATGACGGGTAATAATGGCGTTTCAGACATAGGCGTTTTTGTTCATTACATATAAGAAGTAACATAACACTAATCTGGATGTATTAAAGTCATACATTCTTGTCATGGTAAATTTTTTGGGGTCATCACATCTCGAAAAATATATGATGAAAACAGAAAACGAAGCTACACAATAAATTCTATACCGTTTGTATGACTTCTTGATTAGTTACCATTAAATTAATATTAGTTAAAAAATATAAGTAGATATAAAATATGAACGCAACTCTGCAGTAACTCTTATACTAAAAGCTGGTGCAGCTGTCACTAAACCGGTCTTACTCGTGAATTTATTAGCAACATGTCAATATCCATAAACTAGAAGCAGTACTTATTGCGATTTAATGAAATATCGTGCAATACTCTTTTATTGCATGTAATTAATTTTCAATTGTGTCATTTCGCGATGTCTATCCAGTATAATGTCAGCTGTAAAGCATTTAGTTAGTTAGTTACTTTAAAAACTTTGTATATTTAACTAACTATAGTTATATATCCGGATATATAGACGTATATCGCATGGTCTTATAGTCCCTTAACAGGCCCATTGGTCCGCCGTAAGTGAAGCCAAAATTGTGTATATGTAATTTAAGAAGGCACGTTTTTATATTCGACAACACGCAACAAGCTTACGTTAATGTTGTTGCACAAATTTAAATTAAAAAAAAAATTAAAAAATGATGCGACGCAACGCACTGCAGCGATCTATGTAAGTAGACAAAATTGTCTACTCTGAAATTGCTCCACTTAACCTGCTAATATGCAGTTCCGTTTAATATTCTATGTCCTGATAAAAATAAGACTTTTTTTCTAAACAATCACCAATTTCTATTAAATCAGATAAAAGTTTATCTTCCGACATATATTATTTGACCTACCTAGAAATCGATTTGATGTAGTTTAAACGCTGATATACATAATGATTTCTATGTAGCATCGAATTGAGACTATAATTTATAAACAACCTTCAAATTTCTACTAATATAAAGCAGACTACTTTCGTCGAATCAAATCGTAATACGTATAATATCTTAACTATAGCGATTGTGCCCCGAGCGAACCATAAAACAATTATGCAAATGATCAACAGATTTAAAGTCATTTCATTAATAATCGAATAACGGGAGTTTGCATTCGCGAACGGAATGGAATTTTATAAATTGTATTAATTGTGAGGTTGCTATCGTTTCTCTTGAAATTAAACTTATTAAGGAGGGTCGAAGTTTTAATAAAATTGCAATCGCCTGAGGTGAGAACGTTCGTCGTATTTTGTGTGTTGCAAACGAATTTGGACGATAGAAAACACTTACCAGACAGATTATAGCTTTTTCATCACATTAATTGAAAAGCCTTTCATATTTGCGGCGACCGAATTTAAACTGCTATAAATGTATCGACTTATTTTCGTTTAAAATAAAATACGACTTCGTAGAATTTCCCTTCATGATTTATTTAATATTACACATTTATCACGACATTCCAAAATGTAATTCTTTAAAGCGTATTTTAAATTGAATTGAATGTTTCTTTTGATGATTCACGATACATAAAATATTTGGTCAATACGTAATTCAATATTTTAAAGATTAATTTTAACGCTTACGGCGAAAGTACCATTGCAGAGCTTAAATATATTATATTAAAGGTAGAACTATCTATAACATTAAACATAGTCTAGTCACAAGAAAGGACTAAGTTCGTAAAATATTTCGCTTCATTGAACTCTTTGAGCGACTCCAATATTAAGCTTCAAGATCTTTTGTACAGATGTGCCGTACAAAAGTCTTATCTTGAATGTCATCGGCGAATTTCTCATTTCAAATATTAGTTTTAAGCATGAACCTACTAGACCGTTTTATAAAATTTTAGTATCGAAAAGTGTTATGAAATTTCTCGATGAATTAAATATCAAGATTTCTACGATCGTGAAATATATATATGATAAAGTCTTTGATAAAGTCTCTATCTCCACCAACTGTGGTAAGACAAAATACAGTTTTACTTTGGTACATAAAACTTAGGTACTAAAGGCATTTTTCTCCGGGGACTTCCTCACTAACAAAGAATATATGAAGACTACATTATCTACTATAAAAAGGTTTATAAAGGCTGAACTGTTGACAAATATTGACGTACATAAAATTATACATAGTCAAGGTATATACCTATACTATTTTATTAGCAAAGCTAGTTAAATTCTGGTATGTCAAGGATATTCTCATATGCCATTTTATACACAATAAAATACACTTGATGCCACAATAAAAAATAATTATTGAGTGTAAACAAACAACGCTAGAACTCAAAAAGGTAAAATATATTCAAATTTAATTAAACATTAAGTACCAGTTATAATAAGGAAATATTGCTGAAACGGCTTTTGAATGCTATTCGTAATTACCTAATTTACAAAGCGACGAGGCATTTACTTCGATATCCTATGTTCAAAGCCACCATAAGAAATTTCACCAAATTACTCAATTAAATCATTCGCGGACCGAGTAAATATTTCAGTTTTGCTTCGTAAGCTATTTATGACCCTCCCAAGGCTTAATTAAGAAGCCTTTGATGTTCAATCTGTTAGCCGAAACCTGGTAATTGCGTGAGTGGTAAGATGTTTCCGTTAATTTAGCTTTGGAATAAATCACCAAGTTTTATGTGTTCTTGTTCAGGAATTATTCCAGAAATCTGGATTGAAGAAAATAAATACATGTATTTTAATTACATCATCGTTCCTAGAACTGATACACCGTCTAATTGTCGTGCCTTTGTATAAAAATAATAAAATCTTTATACATATCTTACTATTTTTCTTGCTATTTTCTTACTGTGTCTTACTTTTTGATAATAGAGTTTTTGAAAAATAAAAGCATACTTTCTTTTTATAATGAATTATTTGAATTATTCAGTATCTAATGTCTACGTATTGTTTTATTTTTATTTATTTTATTAATAAGGTTGTCTACCAGTCTTTACAATAGTAAGTGCACTATAAAACAACACTAATACAAAGATGAAAAGCTTATTGTAAAGACATTACAGGACAACACAACATGCACAATACAATCACTATCTATATCTTATTCTTATTGTTGCATTATATTAATTCTGTTTCGTTTATGTTTTTTACTCATGAATACTTAATCTACGTTAACCCACCTATTATTATATTATATAACAACCTATAGGGTTCTCATAGAAATTGTTTCAAAATTCAATACGTATTCAATCCTTTACTAAGCTACATAATGCGAGATCCATTATATTCGCCAATTTCACACCCCTACGTTCCGCAGATAGTAATCCACCACAAAAACTTAATTAAGCAAAATATATTACGTGATTATATATAAACAAGCACAAAGTCACTCCCTTCCCCCTAGGGATTTGGTGCGGTGATACTATTCCGTGTAATGACTCCAAAATGAGGATAAATATACCTTATACTGTTCTGTGACGGGGAATAAGGCTTCTAGATAAGGCTATAATATTGTTGTTACCTTATTGTTTATATTATTCAATATTTTATCTATACTATCTATGTATCTTTAATACGAACCAATGTGTGTTTAAAATATGCGTGTTCCATAATATACTTCTAGAAATGCTTAAAGCATTAATTGACACCGAAATGTAGTAATTTATTTGAACTTAATTGAAGGATCTTTTCATATATGATTAATATACCACTAATGAAATGAAGAAAAAAATATTATATTAAGTGACAGCTTTCACTTCCACCAGATATAACATCAATGAGATTATATACTAGTCGTTCTTAATTCATACGTGTCACGTTTATAAGGGAGGCGTTCGCGAAACAGACAACATCACCTATATATAATATTTGACATAATTTAAGAATTTGTAGTACCTTCCAAATTCAAGGTTCCCTTGGCGCCTTTCAGCCGAAGTAATTTATCAAACAATCAATGAAAAGTTTGATATTTTTTTATTGTAGATAATATTGCGTTTAATCTGTCATTAGAGGAATGATTTTTTTTAAGGAATAATAAATTAATTATTTACTTATTGCAAATATAATAACCAATGTCACGAAAGCATTCAACATTCAACGTTTTACATAAACTCAAGCAATTTTAATCCTAGTCTCCTCATTCGAAATGAAATGAAATGAAAAATGAAATGAAAAATATTTATTTCTGAGGGTATTTGAAAAACAAATACCTTCAGAAAGTCTACATGGTGCCTACCACCGGTTCGGGAACTAACCCGGCCAGAAAAACCGGCGTAAGAAACTCGCACGGGTCCCACACTTTTTACCAAAAAAGGGGGAAAAAATCATCTTTTTTTCATTTCTTCATTCATTCATTCATTAATAAGTGAAAGACACAATAGTATTCAAACCAACTAAATAATAGTAGTTTATAAACCCGCTTTTAGTACGATTTTCGCAAATTCTTATAATAATCATAAGACTCATCAAAATATTTCACGCGTAAGAGAATATGGAGACGCGGCATAATACGAGTATGTACTCCAAACACGTTTTCGTAATCATAATAAAAGACAATTTGTTTTCTCCCCATTTTTATTACATTTATTCTCTATGGGTTGCATATGTATAAATACAGGTGATACATATAATATTAGCTTTTCAAATGTTACTGACGAAACACTAGTCTTAAATTCATATTTAATTATATAAAATTCATATTTATTTGATACAACATCTATAACTCGAGATCGGCTAGACCAATTTTCATGGTTTTTGGTTCGTTGGATTTGTCTCCGCCCAGAATAGCAGAATACATATTAAAAATAATGAAAACTGTATATGGCCCGGCCCGTCCAGACGCGCGGACGGAGTCGCGGGCAACAGCTTGTTCAAAATAAAAATGATCATGAATTGTAAG